>JAJHUR010096598.1:0-33684 GCA_027495735.1 Lutjanus campechanus
TCCCCCATGGGACTGCCTACTTTGGTAAAAAGTCATATTGTGATTATTTTGACTGAAATTGGGATTGCAATATACAATAGGATTAGTAGAAATTCAGTTTTTCACCACAATTTTCACGTTCACTGAAAAAATAAAATAAAATCGTGATGATGTGATATTTCTTGAGGTCTGTACCAAAGATCTGGAGAACAAGATTTTTAAGTCAGGTCGTCTACGCAGTATACGCATTATAATGCTGTTTTAATACATTCTTCCTTTTTCAAAAAAATTGCGATTTGGTTCTGCCATTTGGATATTGCACATTTTTGCGCAGCCCTAAGCTGTGCCAAAAGTGAAACTCACCAGTTGGATCAGTAGACAACCAGCTAGTCCATCCAGGGTCATAAGCTTCCCGAGTCACGGTAAACGGTTCCGTTGGCTGCAAAAGCTGACACCGACCTGTAGAACAGTATATCTGAACTGCTCATGGCCCATTCTTCAGCTGCAGTTTGTTGCTCCTAAAGTGGCAGTTCAACAGGCTATGACAGCATTACTCCACAGTGGTGTTCGGAAGAATAGGTAACCACGTTGTAAGTCAGACAGAAACTGATGAGTTGTCGTTCACCTTTTTTCATAATAGCCTCTCTCCCGCCATTTCAGTTTCAGAGCTGCTGCTGAGATTCTTGACGCGGTCTGCCGAGTATACTCCATCTGTATCGCCGCTTCGCTCCATGGAAGTGGCTAGATCTGGCAGTGAAGCTAGTTAGCCAATGAGAAAAAAATGCAACCGAGAAAATGTTAGCTCCCCCTTTTTCTTTACAAGCACCTGCTGGCGATCGGGCTCCAGACGGCGTACCTGTCCCAGTGTGTTCACCGACCCCCCCCCAAAAAAAACAGTTGGGTTAAGCGAACATTCAACGGTTATTCTAATGCGGCATCTTTGATGGCTTTCTCGGTGACCGTTAGACATTTCCGTTCTTAAAAAGTTGCTTATAAGGTGGGCAGGCGAACTTCTCAGAAATAAGAGATTTCATATCGATTTCATTCATTTGAAAGGTAACAAAGTCGCAACTTATTGAACCGGAGTGCAGGTGAAATCCAAGATGGCGCATCCTCTCTTCTGCGCGCAAGTCAACGGTCGTGTTTAGCAGGGAACCTTGATTTACGAAACTCTCGCGAGATTTATACGCGTTATATATTCATGGTACACAGTGTACAAACTGATTATACTTTACAATGTGATAATCCTATGTTTACAATCTGGGTAGCTTTTAGGACAGAAAAAGTAAAATGTAATATAATGTAAGAGAAAGCTCATGGTTTAAAATTGCTCACTCTCGCGAGATTTTGGGCGATTCTGAGGTTCCCTTCTAGACTAATCGTCTTCATCAACGTGTTTTCACAGACATTTTTTTCCTTTTGGGTCTGTGCGAATCTTCTTAGTAAATTAGGTAGCCTATCTATTATATAATATCACTGGCTCTTAAAATTTAAGAACTTTTTTTTTAACAAAGCATGCTTTTCGTTAACATTCAGTAACTACATTTCACATAAGGTTTTGCTCGTTTCTGTACATTTTAGTGTTAAAATGTTGGTATTTGTCCTTTTCAGGCTATTTATTTTTATGAGAAATTGTTGTAGATGCTTGTAACTGTTATGTTTGTGTGAGGCCACTAGAGGGAGGCCAGTTACCATAATAACCCCTAATAAATATATTTCAGCAAGATACTTTGTTACAATTACGTGTTGTTATATAATTTATTAATCTGTTTTTTCTTGTGTATCATCATTTATAATTTCCACTAATACCAAGAATGAATTCTCCACGACTGAACTGCACTAATTAATTAAAATTTTGAACAGCCAGAAGTTACTGTTTTCCCTCTCTTGACGGAACGAGAGTAAGAAGTTTCCGAGGATCCTTGAAGGCAGCAGCAGTCAATCACACCTGGCGTTAATCAGCTGATGATGGGGCTGATTACAGGCGGCTGCTGGGGAGGAGCAGCTTCAGTCATCTCTGCTCGGTGACTCTGTGTGGACTTTTGATACCAAACATGAAGCAGTCGGTACTGTTGGGTGTGTTTTTCGTCCTCTGCGTGGAGCTCCGGGGTGTCTCGATGTCTCATCCCAAACCGTCCTGCCACTATCCTCCATCTCAGTGGTGTCGGTCCCTGGAAATAGCGATAGAGTGCAAGGTGAGTAGAATAAACAAACCAGCATCTATTTACAAGATCAGTGGAGTCATGTTAATCAGAAAATGCTTATTTTTCACATAAATGGTGAATACAAACAGAGCTAAATAACAATATTAGTACTAAATAGAGGGATTTTAATCTTTTATTGAGTTATTTATGAATATTCCCTCAGTGGGATGTTACTATTATTGTTATAATTGCTTAAAATGTTGCTGATATGGTAGAAAAAAGTGTCTCAGCTGTTTTCTCTTGCAAAATCAGCCAAATACCGAAGGGTTTGGATTCAGTTTTTATTTAATTTCGGTTTTGTCCGTTGTGGCATACTTTCACAGGCTTTGTGAGTTTTGTTCTAGTGCATTTTTAAAACAGTCATCACATGTCCCTTTTAATATCTAAAGTAAGTTTTTTCTTATTGTGGCTATTAGGAGTAAAGAAAAGAGTAAATTCTCCAAAAAAGGAGGAAAACACTGATTGTATGTTATAGAAATAGTGTGTGTATTTGTATTCTCATGGAGCATCGTTGTCCCAAAGAGGAAATGGGCAGTTCAAAATCTCCCTGGTTTAAATGAGAGTCATGCTTCAGAAATTGAATACCAGTGGTTTTTCATGTGATCCTGGCAGAGCAGCTCTGGGTCAAATCACACACACACTTCATCAGTTTAAACCTGAGCAACGGCTGGGAAACAAACCGCAGACGTTATAATCGTGCTTTCATTGATTAATTAATGCTGCAACTCAAGATTTCAATTTATACTTCAATCTGCGTTTGAACTGAAACAAGCCTGCTAATAGTGGAAAACTTTGAAAAAATCCTATTATGATTCAAAGAAGGGTCTATAAACAGAGTAAGCACGACTGCATGTAAACAGCAATATTGGAGGAACGTTCATGGATGTAAATATTTGTATGTACTGTACTATGTTAAATGTGTTCAAAAAGACAGTAAATACAGTATAAAAATGTCCCAACTAAATAAACAATAACAACAAATAAAATGGACTCTCAGGCTGTGTAACAAAAATTGCCCTTAAATAAGCAGCAAACATTTGCCACAGAGGTACAGAGTCACAGGTTAGCTAGAACAGAAATGAATGCAAGTTTATTGTGCAATAAGTCAATAATGTAATTATCATGACAGAAATACATTTGTGCGTGTTGTATCCATCAACCTAGAAAACAAGAAGATTTAAAAGCACAAGAAGTCTTTTTGCGACATATTATACAGGGTTAATATATCTAGATTTTTAAATTAATTGGCAACTATCAGTTTGAGTAATTTTTTAAGAAAAAAAAAGTCCAAATTCTCTGATTTCAGTTTCTTAGATGTGAATATTTTCTGATTTCTTTACTTCTCCCTGACAGTAAACTGAATGTCTTTGACTTGTTGTGGTCAAAACAAGACATTTGATGTCATCTTGGGCTTTGATCAACATTTTTCATCATTTTCTGACATTTTATGAACCAAACAACTAATTGAGAAAATAATTGACAGATTAATCAATAATGTAAATAATTGTTAGTTGCAGCCCTGATCTTATTTTACCACAATAACAACCTGTATCTCTTTTAATAAACTTGTATTTGAACATATTTAGATGACTGTTGCTGTCTTGTTTTGTGTTTGTGTTTCTCATATAGGTACAGAAGCAGTGTATGGAGTTGACTGTTATCAGAGCGAACCAGTCTGTCCCTCCAGTGTCCATCACTCTGTACTACGAGAGTCTGTGTCCAGCCTGCAGAGTCTTCCTCAGCCAGCAGCTCTTCCCCACCTGGACCATGCTGCAGGACATCATGACCGTCACTCTGGTCCCCTACGGGAACGCTAAGGTACACTGGTCCTCATGAGAGTCTCTGAAAGTGGACAGAGAAACATGGAACTACTGTAACAAATGAACCTTGTTCTTCTTTTGTAGGAGGTTTCATCAGGAAACTCTCCATTCACCTGTCAGCACGGAGAGCCCGAGTGCAGAGGAAACATGATCGAGGTTTGCATGCGTCATCACCTTTTGTACTGCAGATCTTTCACATTTTTACACACTTATACAAAAACACGATGACTTTAGACCAACTGATGCTGTTCCTCAGGCCTGTATCATCCATTTAACGGGACACTCGGCGTTTCACATCATCTACTGCATGGAGTCGGCTGCAGACGTCCTCAACGCTGCACAGCCTGTGAGTATCTGCAGAGAAAAACGGTAGTTTTTCCCTTTACTTGCATAGTTTTAGCCGTGACTCCTGTTATGACTTAATTTGAAAATATTCAGGAGGAAAAATGATGTGTAAGCTATATGAATGGAAAGTGAGGTTTGTTTGCTCTTTTACTGCATGAAATAAGATTTTAAGAGAGTCAGTGATCCACTAAATAACTAAACAAAACCCTGAAATATACACAAATGAGTAAAAAGTGTTTAATTTTAATAAGGTTACGTTTGCAAATTTAGCCTCAAAAGCCTGGAAGAAAAGAGAAAGATGGATTTAATTTAACATCTATTCAGATTTTTCCAGTACAGCTTGGTAAATGTTCTTGTCAGTGATTTATGAAGTTTGTTCTACTTACTGATGGTCTGACGACGGGACTGTGAAAGAGGCTTTAGTTGCTTTTTAGCAAGTGAAAACAAATCAATCAAACTTTATTTGTGTAGCACCTTATGGCACCAACTATAGATAAAACAAAGAATAAAATGACAAGGAAACAATAAAACAGATGTAAAAGCAATGATAATAAAACAATTCAATGAAGCAGACTAAGAACTAGAAACTGTAGTTTTAAAAAGCAGAACGCAAGAAAAACAAATAAAATTACAGTATAAATAAAATTAAAGTACAAAATTCTACAACATAAATACAGTGAAATAAGGCAAACATACCAGAGACGTCCCTCACTTTTCTCCACAGTTTTGTAAAACTGTGAAATTAAAGACTTAAACAGATAAAATCCCTCTAAACTCCTGCTATAATAAATCAGTTATGTGTGTGTTGCTGCTGATGGTCTATCTTGTTGTCTCAGTGTCTCCAGCTGTACGCTCCTTCTGTCTCCTGGTCCACTGTTGACTCCTGTGTGAACGGAGGTCTGGGAAAACAGCTGATGCACGCCAACGCCGCCATGACCAGAGCTCTGAACCCCGTCCACACACACGTCCCCTGGGTCACCTTCAATGGGGTAAAACACTCTCACCACTCTGGACTCATTATGTGAGACGCATATACAGTGTTGCAAAGAAATAATAAAGCACTTTGTTTTTGGCTTTTCTTGGATAAAAAGGCAGAATTACAGCTTTGAATTAATTTGTAAAGTTCAAAACCTTTGCAGCAGTGGAAATGGAAGTAATAGGATCCTTTACTTGAGTAAAAGTACTAAAACTGCACTGTAAAAATACTGTTACAAGTAAAACTCCTGAACTGAAAATGTTGCATATTGTTAAAAGTATGAACAAATAATCAATGAATGTATTTGGGTAAAAAGCAAAACAGCTCCTGTGACTGTTATAATATACACTGAATCGTTAGATCATTATGACTCGTGATTTAATAAAAGCAGTATTTTTACTGTTGTTGTTGGTTGAAGAAGAGCAAATCTGAACTATTTCTTAAAGGACTGTACCTAATTATTTTCATTATGGATTAATCTGCTGATTTTTTTTCGCCATTAATCAATTGTTTGTTTTGGCAAGAAATGCACACTTACCCAAAACGATACCCACGAACGACAACTACAATACTTGTTTTGCCAAAATAATAGTGCAAACCTCAAAATTAATAATTAAAAGGAAAAGCAGAAAATACTCAAATTTGATAAGCTGGAACTATTATTGTTTTTGCATGAAAAATTACTAAATGGTCATCAAAAGGGTTGCCAATTACTTGTATTGTTTCTGCTGTGCTTCTACATTTTCATATTTGTGTGCAGAAATTTGTAAAGTAACTAAAGCTGTCGGATAAATACAGTGTAGGAAAAAGTACAGTGTTTACCTCTGAAATCTAGTGGAACAGAAATAAAGTAATGACATGAGAGGAAAATACTCAAGTACTTTCAATTTGTACTGAAGTACAGTAGTTGACAGTAAATGTACTTTGTTACATTCCACCACTGTCAAACTGTACTGAACTCAACTCCATAAGATTACAGCTGTCATTTTATTGCAATAGGAAACATTGTTGAGATCTTTAACAAAACTTTAAGCAATGCCACTGATTTTTTTTTTTTTTTAAGATAATTTTGTTGCACAAATTGTGTAAAAACTTTAGGTGTCCAAGCATTTGTACAGATGCATCTGCAGATAGAAGTTTAACTGTACAAGTATTTCTATTTCTACAAAATATAATATGTAATAGAAAGTCAAATAATTATTTTAAAACCCATCAGGTTCATCATGAAAATGTAGTTTGGGATTAAATTGTAGAAGATGAAACTTTGACGTATAATTCTGACTCAATGCTGAAACTGATATAAGATCATAAACCTTGTTTGTTTTTCAGGAATACACAGAAGAGAACGAAGACAAGGCGATGTCTTCTCTTTTCCAACTGGTTTGTCAACTCTACAAGGTAATGACTCACATGTTTTTGTTACTGAAGCTCTACTTTGAAATATTTGAGGCGTCAGCACTGGTAGAAATACATGTGAAGAACTTTGAAGGTAATTAAAAGATAAAGCCTGAGAGAGAAAACATTTACACAAGAATCTCAATATAATAGTTAACTGCAGAAGTGAGTCTTGTCTCAGTCAGAATGATCACATCTGTGAATGAAGTGATTTTGTTTCTTGTTTATATTTGACATGAATGTGATGTGACTGTAACTGTGTGTTGTGTCTTCAGGGGGTGAAGCCTCCAGCCTGCAGTGGAGCTCCGGTCAGACTGAACAGAGGCTTCTGCTGAACACAACAAAAACAAGTTTATAAACTGTTTACCACCTGCAGGAAAATAACTAATCATAACATACATACAGTCATGTACCAAATAACACAGTGAAAACCAGACTAACATGTTTAGTTTCAGTTATGTAGTTGATGATAACGTTATATAAAATCATATATGGAATAAATCTGTCTCTTCTTACAAGAAGTTCCTGATTGACATTATTTCCTTTTTGGTGTTTTGTTGAGTTGACTTTATTTCTTGTGAACAAAGAAATGATAAACACAGCCAGTCTGTTAAATTTCCATATAATTTATTGGCATTTTCCACTTAAAACACCCTGAACTCCCGAGACTCTTTTGGCTTAAAATGAGAAACAAAAATATAGTTATTTTCTTTGACAAAAACATTGGAGTGGCAGATGTATACGTACATACTTGTAAAGTATACTTGATTTTTAGGCTCCAGAACATAAAATCAAATGTCCTATGTTACAGTACTTTCTCTTGACAGACACGTTTGAAGAATAAATATCTTTATAGAAGTTTGCACGACACAGAGGCTGAGAAAACAAGACAGCATGAACATTAATGGTGGCAGTTATCAGCGTGACACAATAACGGAACGAGAGCAGAGACTCTGCTGCTCGTCAACACATTTAACACTGTATGGCACTGATGTCTTCATGTAAAGATCCACAGCTCTGAGTTTAACATGCCGATGAGACGCCTCACATCACTGAGCTACAAACGGTACATTCAAAACTGTTGGTGCGTCTGACTGTTGTAAAAACGGTCCACATGATGAAAATGCCATGTTGAACAAGGAAAGTGACGCATGTTCATGCTTCAAATTTTAATAATTTTATGAGAGCTTAAAAAAATTCATTCGTATTTGACGTTCTGTCCATGGTGGCTGTCAGTGTTCGTGTAAATTACACAGCGCTTCAGTGTATTTCGTACCAACTGGAAATGTAAAAACTCATCACGTCCTGTGTTGCAGGAGAGCTACCAGACAGCAAACAGCAGCAGCGGTGGAAAGAGAACTGAAAATCTGTACTCCAGTAGAAGTACTGCTGCTTTACTGAAATACAGTATTACTTAACTACAAGTAAGACGACTGGTGTTTAAATAAAAAAAGTACAAAGTTTTCTTCTCAAAAAGTACACCAGAGTATAAGAGACTTTTTAACCATTTTTATCGTATATGAATTAAATGTAAGTACACTGTTGAAAATGATCTCAAATATTAATCTAAGAACATAAATGAGGCCCCTGATTTCTAACTGACTGTCTAAGCTTTTTTTTCTCTTAATTCAAGTCAAATTTTTAACCCACTTGGGGAAATGTGCTTTTTAACCAGTGTTGTGCAGGTTAGAGCTGCAACAATTAAGCATTAATCTATTATTAATGGATGATTAAATGAATTGCCAACTGTGTTGATAATAGATTAATTGGTTTAAGTCAAAATTCACTAATTCCAGCTTTAAAATGTGAATATTTTCTGCTTTCTTTACTCCTCTATGACAGCAAACTGATTATTTTTAAGCTGTGAGCAAAACAGTCTGAATTATTGGGTCAGTTCTCCACTTCCTGTGATTATGGGTGGACTAGAAGTTTATACTGCGCTCACAATGAAATATTAAAGGGACTTTTGGTACCAAAACCTAAAGCTGGGAAAGGAAGAGGAAGCTTAATGGATGATTACAGCATCACAGAGCTGCTTCTCATGAAAAGTTTAAATCGCTGATAGGCTTTAATCTTCATTACTGAATATAATACAAAAGTGTTGAATGTATAACAAAAATAACAGAGTTTTGCTGTTTTTAAAGGTTAGAAATATTAAAAATTCATCAGCTTTCGAGGCAATCTGCCCAGATTATTAATCTCTTGTGTGAAAGTTTAAACTTTGACCAGCTGATGGTATCAGAGGTAAAGTCTGGGAATAAACAACATTTTATCCAAATGAGGCAAAAAAACAAAAAAACTGAAGCTACTTTTGTTTACATGGCATTTTTATCATGGAGTTTTGCACCAGAAGTTAAACATAGTGTGTAATCAAGCAAACTTGACCTATTTCTTACATTTAGCTTAATTTTAATATCTGGTTGTTTTCACAGCAAATAATATTTCTTCTGTTAAAATGACCACAATATACAAAGAATGAGTATAAGAATAGACCCAGAATATTGCTGCTGTAATGAAAAATACAGAGTTTTCTGTATGTATCCTGATTGTTTGGGATTGCCTTTACAATACCAGCTACCAGACAAATAAAACTAAGTAAGTGGCCCATAGGTTTGCTTTACTCACCGGCCAAAAACAATGGCAGTCTAATCAGTGGCTGGCAAAATTTGAACATTCACTAGCCATTATGTCATGAACAAAAAAACTAATTTTGTACCTTGCCTGAAAATTTTCTTATTTTTTCAGTTTTCCAGAACTTAAGATCAAACGATGCTCTGAGGCTCGGCATGTTAAAAACAGCAGAGTGGTCCTTTAACAATAGGCTCTAACCACTCCTATCACATGTAAGGCTGATCAATCAATAAAGCTTACTAGCTGAGTTAATGAAATACTGTTAAACTAGTGTTTTCTACGACTGCCTGACCAGGAAGTGCATCATTATCTCATGTAGTGCTTGTTGCTTCCTGGTCTTTTCTACCTCGGTGACAGCGACAAACACGGCTCTAGACTGAACGTGGACTTGGTACAGAAAGAGTCCTGAACTCCTGAAACTACACACATTCTCAAGTGTCAGCTATCTGATTAGGAAAGGGCTGAACAGACTGATCATAAGTTGCACAAAATCTATTAAATTGTCTGCTTTAAATACTGCTAACATGTATCATTCATAAAAACTAACACTATAAAGTCAATGACTTCGATACAATCATCAGGTTAAAATCTCTAGTGTAAAAATGTACAGCATCGTAGGCTGGCAGGTGTTTGTGTGTTTTCAACACTTATGGCACACAGTTATCCCAGTCGAGCACTATTTATCTACCAAATAAGACTGAACACCTGATGGAACACATTCTGTTTAGTCTGAACTACAGGAGAGTCATTTGAAACTGTGCTCCTTCTGATCTCTACATCACACCCTGTTGGCAGGAAACAACACCGTGGTTGGAGACTTATTTGGAATTATAAGATCCTCACTGATTCAGGGGAAAAAATGGATATAAATATATGTTCAAAATAAGCCATTTACAATGAACTGCTTCAACATCTGTTTAAAAGTGTTGCTTAAATCCTCTGTGCTTCTGTCGGTCATTGGGCATAAATAAATTGACTGTAGTCAACATTCAGGGAACTTTGTAGTTTTTAATTTGCCTTAAACCTGCAGCGTCTTACTTTGTGTTCTTACTTTGAATGTCACCACAGACAACAGATTTAAAATCTCTGGTGTACTGTGAAATACAGAGAGATTTAGTCAGAGTCAGAATTGCAGTTAAGACCACCTAAACCGAGACCAAATCATGACCAAGACTAGAGCGTACTGAGATCGAGACAAGACCAAGACTTTGAGGGGTTGTGACTGAGTCAAGACAAAGACTAAGGCAGGACGAGCCCGAGTCAAGACTAGGAACAGCTAACCAGATTAGCTACACCCCTCAATATCTTTACTAAATTAGCAAGCTTGAGCACCTAACTGGCAAATAGCTGGAAAACAACTGAAACTAGCACTCTGAAACATATACGTATCAACATAGTTGTGTAAGATATATAAGTCATATTTGCTGAATCTCTTTTGGTAAGGGGGGAAATAAATAAATCAGACAGTGCATATACAATATACTCATATCCACGCTGTTGTGGTCTTGAAAGTCAATTCTGAGACGAGACCTAGACTGTCAAAAAGTAGTCTTGCAACCAAGACTGATCTTGAGTACTAAAATGTTAGTGCTAGACTTAATCAGCATTGTGTGAACTTGTTTCGAATGTAATGGACATTCATTTATATGCATAAGTATTGCACTGCAGGTTTAAAGTGGAAAGTGCAGCCCAGGTGGATTTATTTTTAAGCTGACAAAGTTTATTGCACATGTATTTTATAATGAAGGGGGGAACCGTTTGCACAGTTCTCTCCAGATGTTTTTTGTTACACAAATATTTTTTTAATTTGTTAACAAAAACTTGGAGCTTGTACCTCAGGAAACTGGGGTGCAGATACTGCAATCTTTGTAAATCTTTATCTAAGAAAAACAGGAGGAGTTTTGTAATTCCAATATTCTCTAACCACCAGATGGTTATGAAATCCTCGGTTTAGGATCTGAAGTTAGTTTGTGAAGTTCTGAATCAACCAACCAGTTAGTTTCCTGCCCGGCCTCCTGGTACCTCGAGTCAGACGTCCTGCACTGTGTTTGTGTGATCAGTAGGCCTACAGTGGGTGAAGCCCTTTGTGTGACTGAATAGAAGAGCTGAAGGGCAGAGACGGTAAAGTGCTACTGCGGACCGGAGGCACCCTGATAAAAAAAAATGCTTTTCAAGCACATATACACAGACAAGACCAGCAAATGTACAACAACAGAACTGTTCAAAAATCAAAACCTAAAACAGTGACACCGTTTCAAATCATCTCAGGTAAAAAAATAAACTAATTATACAGGTGGTGTCTTTTGTATTTTCAACAGGTTTTCTTCAGTGTTCAATCTCTGCGCTGCTACAAGCTGGTTTAAGTATATATTATTTGATTGCTTCAGTTGCCAAATTTTCTATTAAAGGGTTTTAATGAAATGTAGAGAAACACAGGTCAAACAAGTCTCAGTTGTCTCTGGTTTGGAGGTAAATCAAACAGGAAAGACAGTTTGGGGTTGGGGGTCAGGTCAGGGGTACCCACTACATCCGTGCTACATTAAATTTATGTTTCTCTTCATACCCTGAGGTTTAGGTCCATCCATTCTCTTGCTGCTCATTTACATCCTGTATTTGGTAAAATGATTAATCTCTCACATCATTAAGCAAAGAAATCAGACTCACTTATTCCAACCGGACTCAGTAATAATTTCATTTCCTAAATTAAAACTATGGTGCAAAATAATCTCCACGACCCTGTCAAACCACAGCGATCCTCATTCGCTGCTCACGTCTGAATGTCACACAGTTATTTTGGAGGAAGACATTTCCTTTACCTTTTGTTCTTGTTAAGATTATCATGCCTCGGTTCCGCTGTTCTTCCCAGTTAAAATGCAGCAGTCTTTTCTGGGATATCCGAACTGAAGCTACAACAAAGCAGGACGGGACACGGAGGCCAATCAGGCACCCAAAGAGGCTAAAATGATTCTTCTTGTTAGAATAGAAAATAAAACAGAGGGGGGAAATCCCTCTGTCCTCCAGAGAGGCTGTCTCCAGTGTAAAGGGACTGTAGTGATCTTACAGACTTTATTGGTGAAGGCCTGCCCTGCCTCCGTCTCACTACGCCCAGCACTCATGTCTCTCAGACGGGGCAGGTTGTGCTGGTTGTTACGTGCCCAGACGCAGGCATGCCACGCCGTCGCCCTCCTGGGTTAGGTCTCTGTCCCTGTCGGCGCCCTCCCGTCCCAGGGAGGCCAGCGTCCTGTGGGGGCTCCGCACCGACATGGTAGCCATATTCAGGGTCCGAGATGGGTGAGGCGAGGGGGGACGGTACCTGCTGCTTCGGGGGTCTGGGGATAAAGAGGGGGAGGAGGAGTCCTGGTGTCGCTCCCCACCCGACTGAGACTCCTCGTCCAGGGGGCTCTCCAGGTCAGAGTCCACCTCCTCGTCATCCTCCTCTTCTTCCTCCAGAGTGAGTTCAAATTGGAACTTGTCCCCTCCTCCGCCTCCTCCTCCTCCTGAAGGGACGGCTCCTGCTGCTCCCACAGCTTCTCCTCCTGGCCCTGCCTCGGGGTGGTGTTCCCCAGGGCTGGAGGGCGACGGGCTGCGGGGGATCATGCTCTGATACCACTCCCTGTTGTCCTCCAGTGTGTCCAGGATGTCCTGGGCATCAGGGTGCACCAAGTCCGCCCACGTCTCCCACAGAGGGTGGACGATGTAGTCAATGAATCCCACCTAGTCACAAAAATAGTATTAATAAAAAAAAGATATGACAGATATGTAAAACTGAATTAAAAAGATAACAGATGAAGTAACCTGGAACATAAACTGTGCCTGTATTGAGATGTTTGACAGTCAATTTTACCCTGACCCAGTCAGTGGCCTTTTTGGCTTAACATTAAAGGAATCCTGTGCCCTTGCCAAATAAAGCCTATGTGATTCACTGCACTACTTGCCAGACATTTCATCCTTTTAAAATGGAAGCAACATGCTCATCTGTTCTTCTCACTTGGGTTAAGTTAGTATGTATTTCCTAAAACTAAAATGCATCTGCATTTTTAAGACTCTCTACAAGAACCCCTTGATAAAGAATAAGGAATGTAAGGTGGTCGAACCCATAAATGTCATATTACAGTAGTGAGCCATTTAATTTCTTTTAGCAGGCAATTTATCCAAAGTGACATACAAGACTAAGTGCCATAAAGCAAAGTTCGAGTCTGATAGGATGGAGGCACCCTACATCCCTGAATGTCAGTGGGTGTTACCTGGGTCTTCTCTATGGAAGCGTTGTGCTTGTCACACATGGGACTGATCTCCATGCCCTTGTCCCGCTCTCTGTCCCCCTGGGTGAAGAACTCCACCATGATGCGGTCTGTCCACTTCCGGTACAGCTCCAGCGGTTTGGTTGGGTTGCTCAGGTCAGCACAGTGGACCATGTTCTGCAGAACCTGGAGGGGACACTCTCAGTCAGACACTTAATACTTCATGCTGGTTTCCTTTTTCAGATGTTGACCTCACCAAAAATTACTCAGAAAAAGCAGAGGTAATAGGTAAGTTATTTAATTTTATATTATATTTTATATATATATATACATGTATGTATTTTGACTTTCTTGATCCTGCAAATACCACAACAAGACACAGTTTAGAATCGCTCAGCTCCAGACGTGCAGTGACCACTATGTGTCCAGCAGGTAGCAGCACTTTCACATTAAGTCCCTGGAAACATGCTGCTTCCAATGTCTGCTTACTTACAGACAAAACCAATTTAAAGTCCTGACTATGACGACAGATTAATGGCCCACTTCTGTAGCACAATAAACCTGATGCCATTCCTGATGCAATTTGATTCAGAGTCTGACATTCAGTATCAGCAGGGGCTGTTCTCACCTGGATGCGGTCAGAGTAGTTGTCTAGCAGCAGAACTCCCAGACTGGTCACCTTCTTGGTCTCCACCATTGTCTTCATGTCGGCCAAGAAGTTCATGTGTTTGGACATATCTGTGGCGAGCACCTGAAGAAGACGAGAACCACTAATTCAACATGTCTTCGGTCACTGTGTTTCAATCAAATGATACAGGTTTGTACTTCCCAGGTGACCTGCATAGTACATGCTGTGTACTGTGACGTCCTATCTTTCTAAAGACGACTGTGGCCTTCTGGTTCTGTAGGTTTTAAATTGTTATTGGAGCAATGTGAAGGATGAAGGAAGTCTCACCATGTCAATCACCATCTTTCGGAGGGAGTCTTTCTGTTTCTTGCTGAGGTTTTGGAAGATATCACAGTTTTCTTCTTGAAGCAATTTGAAGCCTACAGCAAGGTGATGATTCTCCAGCACCGAGGCATCGTTGTACATTAGTGCCAGCTCCGAACCTGCACAGATGAAATCGTGACAACAGGACACTTCAAACAAAATTCTAGTTTATTTAAAACCCTGAATGAGTGCTGATGGTAGCCCAATCTAAAGAAGATTGCATGCCATTCTGATGGCATGATTCTAATCACCTGACTTCTGAGGTAAACAGCAAGTCAAACTGTTCTTAATGAAAAAATACTGAATGTTTTCTGTTAATAAACTGTTCTACAGCTTAATATGGAGTCAGATCAATCTCAGTATTGACAAATGCATGCAAAAGGATTCACAAATGTATTTCTGGATTTATCCACAAAAAACTCCAATGCACACAAAAATAATTACCATTGTATTTAAATGTAAAACAAATCCTACAGATAGGCAAATAATCCCCTTGCATTTGTGAATTGAGCCATGGCATAGGCGTCTCAAAAATCCCACACACAAATGCAGTGAAGTTCACACATGGCCAGCAGGGTTGTAAATGCAGGAACACTGTGTATATAAATGTAACAACATCCAAATGTTTTTGATGAAAATGGCAGTACTTTTAAATACAAATATTTGTGTATTTCTGCTACATGTATTTAAAAGATTAAATATTTCTGTGCACCTGAAATACGTTTGTGAACTATTTTTTTAATGTGGATTTGTTTTATGTTTATATATAACAATAACCATTTTTGTCTGCACTGAAAAACATTTTCGTGGAGAGATTCCTTTATATATTAAGTCCAAATACAACTGTGAATCCCTCTGTCTGCATCCATTAATACTGAGACCAATCCGACTCCATAGTTTAAATGTGTTTCAAACTGTTGCAGTGATTTAATGTACTTCTAACGGTTAATTCTTTAAAATTATCAAATTTATAGATCTTAAAAATATGCTGAGGTAATCTGCTTTTCAAATATGTTATTTTAAGAAAATATGTTAACTTTTGTCTTAAGATACATTTTAAATTCCTCTATAAAATGTTGATGTTTTCATTGTGAAGCCTGTTGCACACAGAGACGGAGAGGAACCTACTGGTGTTTATTAAGAACTGGTTGGTGACTCCTGGATGGTCGACATCATGGATGGCACTAGCAAACAGAGCAGCCATGATCTCCAGGTCTGTGAACACCGCCTAGGATGAACAAAGAACAGAAAATACATTAATTCAAAACAATACACTCATATCATGTTGTAAACTATGACTTATTTTGAACAAGTAACTGTAGAAAGTGCTCTGACCACTGGGAAATCAGTGGTCAGTTGAGGAGCAAGAGCCCGAGAGCTTTTTATGATTACCAGCTGCATCCCAAAATCTGTAAAAAATAATGACTTGCAAAATGACCAGAAGCTACAACAATAACACATTCATCAGCTCACCTCTAAAGCAGGGGTGGACAGGAGGACGTGGGTAGACTGCACCACATCAGCTGCATGAATATTGTTGTGATAAGCGACGTCTGCGTGGTAGTGGTCCTCCAAGGTCATCATGAAGGTGACGAAGGTGTCGATTGGGATCTTAAAGGTTTTCAGAAGGTCTCGCTCCTGGCAGGACGAGATGGAAGAGGACAGGTTTATGGATTTTACGATGCATCTAGCACCTTTTAAATGAAGATTTATTGATCTGCATGTGGAAAAACTGATGTCTTAACTTTTAAACTTTTTTTGTGAGGAGAGCAGATTCCCAGCTGAGGGATCCACCTACCTGAAAGACGGAGTACATGATCACCGTCAGAGGGCGGTTTCCAGAAAATTCTGCTATCTTGAATATATCCAGACCCCAACGATTAATGTCCTCAATCTCCTGGAGAAGTAAAACAGGACATCTATGAGACACAGTGTGTGGGGTTTATATGTATTTCTGCTGGTGTGTGAGTGTGTGCGGACCCACCTTGGCCAGCATACTCTCTTGTGGCGTGCTGACTCCGAAACGAGGGATGCAGGCGGGTGCTAAGCTGGGACTCTGTGTGGGCTTTTTCACACCACTGATCTGTGACATCGGCCTCTTCTTCTTCTCCTTCTCCTTAAGAGGTGGAGACAGGATCTCCACGTCATGTTGTTTCTCTGCAACATGTACAAACCCACATGAAGGCATACTGTTAAATATATAGTATATGTCTGTCTTCAAGTAATTTCATACATTTACAGTAGACTTCACTTATTCCAGTATTGCTGCACTCAGTGTGGCAGTGCCAGAGTTTTTAAACAGCTGTTGATGTTTTCAAAATATATAACCAAACTTTAACTGTTTAACTGAACTTTAATTGACTGTAAGGTTAACTTTGTGTAGGAGGCATGCTTATGCACACACATTGTGGAAATACGATCTGACTTCTTATATCCACCTAAACCTTTTATTAACACAGTCTATTCTGTACGCTAACACTACCCAAGCTAACATAAATCATATGATGCCTATTTTAGTTATTAGTCACATTTATAGGGTCTATTTTTCATCCTCTTTTTCTCTCTGCAAAGCAAATGACTGAAACTGTGCCTCCCCTCAATGCTCTCCAGCTTCAGTGGATAAAGATTTTTAAGGCTGAGGTTCTTATCCTTTCAGTGAAAACTTTAACTGCAACTGTCTTTGAAGGGGATCAATAAGGTGGTTTGGTAGGAAATGTGCAAACTGTAGATGAACTCTTTACATATCAGTAGAAAACTGCCTGATTGGTATAGCCTGTATTTGCTTTTTTGAAAACCAAAAGATGAAATGAAAAAAGCCTTTTTAACCCTTTTAGATCCAGCCCCCCCATCATATTATGCATCTACTTCACAATATATGCCAAAAAAAATTATTTCCTTCATATTCTTATATCAAAATCAAATCAGTTTTTCTTTCTGTAAAACAAAATATGACATGTGTTTATGTAGGGTGGAACCAACCAGTTTCAACCAGTAATATATCAACCACCCATCAAACAATCTTCAGATCTTACTATTAGTACTTCTTCTAGGTATGGCTGCTACCTCTAACTACTGCTACTACTATTACAATTCTTGTACCATCAGCTACTTAACTATTACTATGACCACTACCAGGCTTGGGACAGTATAAAGGTATTAAGAAATCCTGACCATATGATTTTCAATGATATCATAAACACAGATACTGAGAAACATGGCATTTGGGAGATTCAGCACCAACTATTAAAAAAGAAAAGAAATGCCTCTACCCCTGTTTGAGAGTATTTTGGATTTGCTACCATTGATAAAAGGAAGCCAGCAAATACTACAGACCACTGACTGATCAGAGCAGAATATCTTAGTGAGTGTGTAACTTTAGTGAGTGTGTAAGAGGGCGAGTGGCAGACTAATTACTGTCTAGTGATTGTGAATGCACGCTGAGGGGAAGAAAGTATGAACCTTGTAGTTGTTGGTCAGGCAGTAAATGCACAGTTTAGGTTTGAGTTTGTCAGTGAATAAAAGCTCAAGCCCAAAGCAGAGCTCCTGTTTGTGTTGTTTCCCAGCTGTGGGAATATTGTTGCTATGGTAATTAGCTCCGCCTATGGCAAGGTAGTACTACAGTACAGTGGAGTACAGGCGAGTTGAGTTGTTTTTGACAAACACCACCATAATATGGTATAGTTATGAAAAAAACAGATACCATCCAAGCTACCACTACCACTACATGCAACATTTCATCAGGGAGTTTTTTTTAATACACGTATAAGATATTTTTAAACTAAAATATGTTATAAAGTAGCAAACCTAGTGCATAGGTTGTGTATGTTAGCGGGTGTATGGACAAGAGAGAGCGAGAGAGAGCGTGTGTGATGTTATAGTCGTGAATGTTGTAGTGCAGTGTGTATTCAGGCTATTTGTCTGCGAATAAAACTACAACCCCACAAAACCCAAATCAAGTTCCTGTGTCTTCCTTGCTGATAAAGAGGGTTAGTTTACAACAAGTTTGGGCGGACCAGCCAGGTAGTGACAAGCTGCTCCTTGAGGTTTTCCTCAGTGCCCTTGTTGTACACTTTTATGGTGTCACATACATCTCATCTACAAAAGACAAATTCACCTAAATATTATACAAACACACATGTAAATAAATGAGTCATTTTCACAGTATCAACACAACATTGTGTATAATGTGGGTAAGCGTGCATTTGAGATTTACTTGATTTGGTCAATCAAGTAAAATTTAATCCATCTACTTTAAAATAAAGGTCAGAAATATAACAGATTATTATTATTATTATATTATTAAGTATATATGTTTAATATGTTGACCTTTATACGTTTCATAATGCTATCAGAAAATATGCAATATGTAGCTGTGGAAATAAAGCTTTGGTTGAGGTAAATGCATTTGGGATTGTTTAGTATGCGCAAAACTTTCATGTTTTTGTTTAAAATGACAACTAATTGATTAATTGATAATTAATTTTACCAATGATCAATTAAGGAAAGTGCGCACTATTTGCAAACGTAGTTGATACTATATAGAGCATGGTTGGAGGGTGGGTTGACAAACATGAATGTATACAGGTATAATTAAATAAGTATTCAGCTATATTGTCAGAGCACAACAAGGTGTATATTAATGTAGATGAACGAAAAATAAGCCAGCAGAATACCAGTGGTAGAAAGCTAAGGATGATGGGTAAAACCTGTCAGTTTCTCAGAAGCTCAGCATTGTCTTGAGCGTGATGACGAAGCTCTTCTCGTGTTTTTCCATACGTGAGTTTGAAGAAGCTTCATCACGTCTACAGGTTGGAGATTTTTTTTAACCCAGAGGGGAGCTTGTAATCCTTTAAGCAAAAAAATCGGAAATCATCAAAACCAGGTTTCCACCGACAGCATCAACATAATCTCCATATGATTTGTTGACACAAAGGCGCTGTTCAAGCAGACACAATAGTGTTGAAAATGACTCATCCTTACTTGTGCAAACCAAGGAAATAATGATCCCATTCTGACACCACAGACAGCCTGTTTAACTTCACGTCCACATATCATCCCCAGTTTTTTATATCCACAGTCTTTATTAGCAACAATATCCAGATCTGAGCCCAGATACAAGCACACGCCACCATAAGGATGCAGGGCGACCTGAGTGGCAGCGTCACACGAGGCGCTGTCTGGCCTCTCTCACCTCTCTCACAGTGTCTCCTCTTCCTCACACCCAAAACCATGGTGTTCATTTCCAAATGCAGCCGGGCTCAATGCCGACGCACTCATATCAAAACGGTATCCGATTGTCAGCTCCATCCTCGTTTGGCTGGACCTCCATCCCGCCGGCAGGGCTGCTGAAGACTGAGCCTTCTATTGATGCAACATGCCGTCTAATAATATTGCACCCTGTTGCTACGACAACGCCACACAATGTGTCCGGGAATGCTGTCTGTCGCCGCGCCGCCTTCTCTTTTAGGGAAGGAAAAATCCTCACCTTCTCCATCCATCCCTACTGTCCCTCTCCTCCTTTAGAAACATGTTCTCTCCATATTTTCAGTTTAAAAAAATATTTCCTATATTCTTCCTTCTCTTAAATATTCATCCCTCTTTTTGTCTCTTTCCTTGCCTTTGAAATCCTGAAATTCTCCTCTCCCTGTTTCTTTATAATCCTCCAGTTTCACTTCCTTCCCATCAAAAACAACCTCTTCCCTCTCCCTTTTTAAAAATCTTATATTTTACTTCTCCTTTCTTCAATATCCACTTTTCTTTTTTCTTCGCTTCCTGTCAGTTTTCTCTTCTATTGGATCCTTTTTAAATGTGTCTTTCCTCATTTTGTCTTTTCCTGAAAAATCCTTCTTCTCTCCTTTGTTTATTTTGAAAAGCCTCTTTTCCCTCTTCTGCTCTCCTCTTTCCTGCCTCTTTTAAATATTTCTCTACTCAAAATTTCTTTGCTCCAGTTAAACACAACTAAACTATTCCTCATCCTTTAAAGACCTCATTTTCTTCCCCCATCTCATTTACACCATGCTGAATGACACATATGATTCACATGTTGAACAGCAACATATGGTGTAAAGCTCATGTAACACAACTGACAGCAGAACAGCCGATAATGCCAGGTGATGCAATTATGCAAATTGTTATGCAGCACCAGAGACACAGACCTCACTGACATGGTTAAAATAGTACAATTAATACTGGATTTTAAGATATTTTGAAATCCACATCATTTGTGTCAATAAGATTAGACTAAATATTAGAAACACCTCTCAGAATAAGGCGATATAATACACCTGCGTTACAAATGACACCCTCCAACATGATCATAAAGTTGAATCTGCATCGTAACTAATGTGAATGTGGAATTGCTTACAGGGCTGTTTTATTAGCCTGCACCAGTTTTAGCTGAGTGGACCTAATAAACTGGCAACCGAGTCTGTATTTCCAAAAAAGAAAAAGAAAAAAAAACACTGCTTAAATTTGTTTTAAATTCTATTGCCAAGGCTGTCTGTATGTAACCCTCTCCCTTCCACAAAGTAAGGGTCCTCTCATTCATTTACATCAGGTACATCAGGTAAACTCACCAAGGAAGGTGTTGGCGATGAATTCTGACACCTGGTTCCCTGAGCGGCTTGTCTCTGATAGCTGCGTCAGCTCACGGTTCAGCATCCTCTTAAACTGTGTAGACACAGCAAAATAAATAATAAAATAAATTTAAAAAAGCGGTTACTCCACATAAACTGCAGAAAAACACAAACACATATGTACATAGACATGGTGTAGCATGTTTAAATAACACTATAGCAGTAAACTTAATTGTGATACCTTTTTCTAAGTGAACACATCAGACTACGGTGGAGGTACTACATTTCAACAAACTAAGACCAAGATTTTTCAAAATCCCTGTGTTCTCCCTGTCCCCCTTCCTCTCCCTGTGGAGATTTATTATGTTGAAATGGATTTTTCCATTTCACTCCTTTCGCCATCTGTCTTCAGATCAGGAAAACAGCTATTAAAAGTCACTTATATACACTGTGTGTTACTGTAGGATTCACATTTAGTCAGTGCTTTTACTGGATATTGCTTTTGTTGTAAATTTGTAAAAAAAAAAAAAAAATGTAAGTACAATGAAATTAATGGAAGTACAAATATACAACAGATTGGCATGTTAAAAATGTGTTTTGCTGTACATTGTTAAAGGACCAGCATGTAGGATTTAGCCGCAACCACCAGATTGCTGCAGAATGCAAACACCTTGCATCTCCCTCCATTTTCACATGTGTAGGAGAATCTACGGTGTCCATGAAACTTGTGAAACACCTGAAATGTCTTATCTAGGGCCAGAGTTTAGTTTGTCAGCTCTGGGCCTCTGTAGAAACATGGTGGTCAGTGCCCTCTGTAGATCTAACCAGCTGATTCTAAAGTAACAAGACCACAATTATCTATTCTCACAATTATCTATTCATACATAAAAATGTTGTGTTCAGGTGATTATACACTCATGAAAACATACTTTAGAGTATTTTCCATTTCTGCCACATTCTGCCAATAGATCTCTATAAATATTACACACTGGACTTTCAAAAATGCCCACCTTAAAATGTTTAAGGTGAGACAAGACAACAAGAGGTGGGCACAACTTTATAAAAACACAAGATGCACCATCATCTTTGCTGTGGTTTGAATTGAGTAAACAACAACAGGTGTCACTTCAGCACTTCTATTTCTGCCTATATAACCCATAGTCCATGTTTACCCCTTTGAATATGCATTAATGTTTGTTCATCTACTTGTTATGCTTCTAAAATATAAGAGTAATGTAATATCTCTAACTATTGTATGTTGTCTGTTTGTAGACACCTGGGAAAAATCTGCATTATTGGTGGTGAAAAAATAGGCCAGTGATATATTCATGCCAAAAAGTTTTTTAAAAACAAAAGTGTTCAGTGTTCCTGCCGAGTTTTATCACAGTGGCAGCCTCCACACTGATTATGTAACAGCTCTGGCACGTGGTGGCTGAGGGAGGAGGGAGGGGATCTGTGTGAGAGAGAAGTGATGCTGCAGTGGTTACACGGTTACTATGTGACACACATATGGGCACACACAAAAACAACCATACTAACATGGAACATGAAGCTGTAGCTTGAACCAAAATGTGTTTATCATCTCGTTTACTTCTCCAGCAGTTTCAACACAACTCCCTCTATCATGCTTTTCCTTTCTCTTTTCTGCACACCAATTTAACACAATCTTACATCCATGTTTATCCATATTCCTGCTGCTGTAATCCAAGCTCTTACTGACAACTGTTCCTTCTAACATGCTTTTTTCCCTCTATTTCTGTTTCATACACACACACACACTCATACACATACATGCATGCATGCACACAACAATCTCAACATTCAGCTCGTTTGTAAATCCAGTCCTGAGTCAGAGGCAACAGGCAGGCTCACTCAGCATTCAGCCCCCTGCAAAGCCTGCACTGCTGATCAATACATTGCAATGTAAACAAGGCAAGCCAGCAGCACTCCCCGTCGCTCACCTGTCTGAGTCTCCAGCACAGACAAATGCAGAGAGCCGACGCAGGCATGTCAACCCACGCATGTTGATGTTAGAGGTTGCTAAAATCCAAAACGACACGCAGATAAGTTTGCTCCTTTAGTGACGGGCTATGAACTGCTCACTCAGCTCTGCTCCACGCTCTCCACATGAGAGGAAGTCCGTTTGGAAATAAAAGTTCCCACAGTCCCATGTGTTGTCCTGGAGGTGAGGGGAAGGGGGGTCTGAGGGGAAGGGTGGGGTGGGGGGTGGGGTGAGGTGGGGGAGTTTGGGGATGTGGTCCACCATCGGGGGAGAAAGGGTGTGACTGCAGTCGGCCATCCAACTACTGTCACACACTGTCAATGAGAAACATAAAGAGGTAGAGAGGGAGAGCTGGAGGCTGTGAGGAACCCCCCTCCCCCGCCCTGCACTCAGTTCCCCCTTCTCTGTCCAATCAGATCCGTCTGGATTCAGGGGCTGGGTGGATGTGAGGGATCTGATTGGCTGAGTGGGAGCTGGAGGAGGTCTGAGTGTAGCCGCCAGACAGTGGAGAAAAGCAGGAGGGAGGGAGGTGAGGAAATGCTAATTAACTCCTTCAATGCAGGGAGACACCATTCATGAACTAAGGGGTTTCTGGCTGTATTCACACTGCAGCTGAACGTATCATAATCATTTGTGACTCTGATATAATGTTTTCAAACAAGTATAAACAGTAAAAAGCTGAGAAGGCTCACAATTTGTCCATGCTGCTCTGCACTCATGGAAAGGAGCCATAAAACCTGATCCTGAAGCATGTGACCTGCTTGTGATTCATATTTGAAAGCTAAACTGAAATCATTGTTGTTGTGACAAAAGCAAACATTTCTCACTCAATTCATGAAAAAGACATCTGAAACGAGAGAAACACTGTTCTCTGCCTTTGAAACATTAAAGCTTATTGTGTTAATTTATCAAAGGTATATCGCATCTTAATTTCAGTCTCTCATACAGTGCTGAACAATTTCAATATAATGTCACATTGAAATAGTTTTTTAACCAGTTCCAACTGCCTTGAACTTTGAACAGCTAAATGACAATACATTATATTACAAGTAAAATACAGATTACAAATATAAGTTTGCTTGTGTATGGTTGTCTGGAGAGAGGAAGGGAGAAGAAGTGTGAATTACTAGAGAATGAGAGAATGTATGTATGAAAGTATGTATGCAAGTATGAAAATGACTGGGTAAATGTATTGCATTAATAGCGGCCACTACAGGACTTCTCTTTATGAATTTGGGCTTTTGGAGCTTTAGTGCATCGTGTGATTTGCTACATCTAAAGTAACCATACATTTTGAAGCTGTGCTGGAGGGCCAGATTTCAACTGCTCAATTGTGATAAACTTACACTTGTACAAATAGATTTTAGCATCTCCCTCAAAGAGTAATGGATAACACTGATATGATATTATACAATATCATTCACAATTTAGCACCACGACCCATTAAATATTTTGTAATAACATGTAACGCTGTCTCAAGGTTAACAACGTTTTCCTTTAGAGAGGACTTTAATGTTAAATCTCAGCCTACAGCGTTTCGGCAAAACTGCTTCTCTGTTAAGGCAGCCAGGATGTAAAATTCTTGACTACCACTGGGTATCAGAGAATGCAGTACTTTTAAACTTTTTAAAGTTAGTTTGAGTTAGGCATTACCTAAAATACACTGAATATAGCCTATTATTCATTTGATTTGCTGTGTGCCCTATTTTAGTATTTTTGTTGTTGTTTTTTTCTGTCTGTTTTTTAGCTTTTAGCTATATCTGGTACAATGCATGCATTGAGCTTTGACCCACTGACCCATTGAGGGTTCTTAAAGAAACGTGAAGTAGAGACAAATGACATCTCACCTTATTGGACGCCATCTCGCTGACTGAGTGTCTCGTCTGCAGGGTCTCCAGCTGGTCGAGACACCAGTCCAGCTCCTCCAGCGTCTCCACTGCCATTTTTTGGTAGGGCTCCTCTGAAAGATCAGAGGTTACACAAACACATGTTACAGGTCAGTTGGGGGACTGCTATGAAAAGCATCCATATGTCAAATGTTGCCAAGCGATTCAGAGGTGTGGTACTGCTCTTGTGAACAGCCGTTTCCTTAGGGAAATAACTGAGAAATGTTGATTAGTTTGTCATAATGCACCTGCTTCAGTTCAAAACAGAGCAACAGGAAGTGGTGAGGTTCAATTAACACCGTGTGTGTGTATTAATGAATCAAAATCAAGAGCATAAACCCATTAAGATCACACTCTTTCACACATTTCACACTTTCCTGTTTAGTCATGGATAATTCAAAAAGTATATTCATAAAAAGACAACAACATGAAAGAATTCACAGTTTTCATGTGATAAATCTCAGTGTCCCACCATACAGGGATGTCAACACTGACCTGAAAGACATGGCTTACACACGGAGGGCTGGTTGCTGCTTGTCGGCCGCCTGGAACAAGGAACAAGGATGAGGTGTTAGTAGAATGAGAACACACACAGTTAGTCATCCAGACTGTTTTCTTTTTCTTACTTGTTTCCCACACGATCTTGTAGATGTGTCAGGGCAGCAAAGTTACTTCTCACTGTTCGTAGACTGGCAAGAACCTAAACAAGGAGAAAGAGACACATGAGTATTTGAGTTGTATGAATACATCTTGGAGACACCTGAGACATGGTGGTCTCTTAATATCAGGAGCTCTAACTATCTAGACTCTGCACCCAGAATGTATGTTCTGCTGATGAATCAGTGTGGGTCAAAGCTGTTCTGTGCAGTCATTTATCAGGCAATGATATCGAAATATCTTGCTGCAGTCTTTGGTCTGATCTCAAACTTTGAAACCACACTTGGATCTTTTCCTGTGTTATGGCATTGAAAACATGTTCGCCAACATTAGTTTGTATTTTTGATAATGTGGCTGGTAAAGTATCTCCGGTAAATTAGTGCAATATCCAACTACAGGTGGGTCAAACAAAATTTTAGAAATTAGTTTTGAAATATGATGTGTTAATGTGCAAATTTTGAAGAGCACACACACAAACAGACAAAGACTCAGAACAAGCTGTCCTGTACAAGGAGAAAGTGTGTGGGTGTTTTCTGTGAGAAATGAACCATCACTTACTTCTCAAATCGGTGAGTAAGGGCCAGTGAAGAGACATGTGAATAGTCTGGACAGACCCACACTTACTATTAGACACTATTAGTTTGAATGGAACACTGTACATTTTTGAATGTAATATGTCCCTGGAAACAGCAAGTGCTTAATGCTGAAAGCCACAACGCTTAAACCCATTGCTACAGACCAAATAAAGTACAGTAGATAACAGTGAGTAACATTATAAGAGACAAATCTCACTGTTTGTCAGTTTACACCAAAATCAAGTCACCAAATCAATGCTGTCAAATAGCCATATTGGAAACTCCTGGTCTTAAAGAACCAGCAACACACAATGTTACCAACCTGAGCAAATGGAGTCACTATCATGTCTTCTCCATGCCTGCAAAAACCACAGACAAACACAAACAGACATCTAGTGAGAAAGTCATATAAGAAGCCATGTAATGGAGGGGAAATAACACAAACACACAAATAATGACAACAAATATGTTTGTTTGTTGTCATCATCTTAATGTGAGGAGTGTATAGGAATGCTGCAGTTGGCTTCGACCCATTGTTAGTCTCAAATATCATATTGGACATAAGGAGTGAAGAGGAGAGTGTTTTAGTTTTACAAATATTTCTTAGAGGCAAAGATGTAGATTAGAGTTTCACTGCAGCAGGCAGAGTCATAGAACCACTGCTTCAAAGAAGTTTAAATAAGAATGAAAGCAAGTGGAAAAGACGAGACGTAAGAGAAGAGGAAAGAAATATTACACAAACCATAACACCGGCTACTGGCAAGGAAAGAGTTATCAATATTGCATCTACCCATTGAGGTTTAACCATTTGCAAAAGACCTGCATTAAGTGATGTTTTTAGTATTAACTTTAAATTAAATTACAAATTTTAGCTCATTGTTTTGGTTCTCTAGCCCACAAAGTGTCAAAAAATGATGATTTAACTCAAGTGATTGGTAAAATTGGACTGTAGCTTTTAGCAGCTAAAGACCAAGAAATCTGACTCTAGAAGTGACAGATCTAAAAGGTGAGTGAATGTTGAAATTACCTTCACTGGGTGGCTAAAAAATGTTTCCAATAGAATACTAATGTTGCTATATTTAAATATCTGCTATTAAGTCAGTATAAAGAACCAAGTATCAGGTCTGTGCCTCTATAAGAATCTAAAACCACTAGACACATATTTAATTCTGCTCTTATAGAAGGTATGCCTCCAAGATATTTGTTTAACTAGAACTATGTGCAGGTGAGGAGCAGTGTTCATGCATCAAGTGCCAGGAAAGCCAACTTGTGGAGTAGCAGAGCTTTCTGGAAGCTTTAAGGTAACAACATGCACTTCATAACCATTCAGACTTTGAGGTAAATCCATGCTGCCAGTGAAAAATACAGTCAGCCTGTATGTCGCTGTCCAGCCAACATTTTGACTTTGTGAAATCAAGGCTTGAACATCAAAAAGCCTTTCCAATGTGATTTTTGCTGAGCCTTACCATCAAATTGGCAAATGTTTGTACTCCCTTGAGTTCACGGTCTGTCAAATGTTTGCTGGGACTGTTTCAAAAACATTGCAGGGGTGATCATGTTTAAGTTGAGCATCCAAGATACATTGTTCAGGCTGTGACCAGGGAAAGCTGTCATGTCAGTGGGGGAATGGGGAGGTGGAAGAGGTAGGTAGGTTTGACTCATGAAGACATGGCACAGCACACAGAGAAAGAAAAAGGAAAAAAAATCACAGCAGTCTTCACACTTTGTCTCACCGAGGTAGCCAATTGACTTCCCAATGCTTCAATCCCTCCTCCCTTCAAAACAAAGGAGCGACAGCTATTGGTGGTCGAGGCCCCATTTACACTCTGGCTTCAAACAGACTGCTAGCTGCACAGAAAGATCTGTAGCTGTATAAACAGGCAGAAACTGGATGAAAATCTTGTTCTGATAATATTGTAGTTTTGGCTTTTTGTACGTCCCAAATAAACTTGATTTTTCTGCTGTTTACACCGACAAACATGGGCTCTGCTATCAAAAGCCTCTTTAAAGCCAGATGTCAAAAATGCACATAGGACCTTGAGTTGAGTGGGTTTACATAAATACATATTGACAAAATAAATTGTAGTGTTTCCCTAGTAACTCTGCTGTAACAGTAGCAATATAATCCATGTGATCTCATGCTATGTATATTGTATATGTGGATCCCAAAAGAAAAGGTCACAATATTTTTGAAAGATGTTCTAAAGAACTATATGTAACCCATCCTTTTTGGTGACCAGAATTCCATGTTTTACTACTTAATTTATTATTATCACTAAGTTCACCACTAATGAGTTACTTGGAAAACACAGAGAATAAGTAATCTTTGGTATCAAACACCTGGACCCAAATAATAATTAAAAAAAGTCACCTTACATGCCCTTTTTTAAAAATAAAAATGACATTGTCTGATTAATAAGACACTTTCAATTCTTTCATCATCTGCTGTTATCAGAGGGTTTATAGCTGTTGCCTCTGGAAGAACCTCTACATTTTTCTTCAAATCCAGCTCAGCAACCTCAAAATGCAATGTAAAATGCAGCATGCGTTAAGTCTAAGGACTGGTTGGTTTGTTTGTGTTAAAATGATCTGCACAATACTCACAGGTCGCTGGCAGTGGACGAGTTGCGGGACATGGTTTTGGGCGAAAGGTCGAAGTCTGAGTCAGAGCGGTAGAGGAAAGACTCGCGGCGTTGACTGTGGGGGAAGTTGGCCTGAAGTACCAGGCCAGAACCGGGGCTAGTCTGAGAGTCCAGTGGACTGCGACCCACCGACAGGCCATTCTCCACATCAAAACTACAGAAAAAGAAAGAGAAGAAATATATAAATACCACTGTTACAGTTTATGATATTTCCACCTCATGGTCAGCATATTTGTTTCACTTTTAATGTAATTATTTTGGGGGATCTGGATCCGGGCTACCTGCTAATACCACTTCTGTCTTAAACAGTGTCATGACCACTGCTGCTACTATTACTGCTTCATCTAATGTTACTAGTACTATCACTGTTGCTGCAATACCATTTTTCAAAGTGAATCAAAAGTTTGAAAGTGTTTCTTCACATCAAATATCATCCACACGTGAGATTAAAACATATATTGTGGTTATAATTAGTATTTTAACACACAACAGCTGTTTGCAGTCTGCTGTTCAGAGGACTTAAGGATGATAATGCTAGCTAACGTTAGCTGTCAGCTAACTGGTGCGGTCTAGTACTGCTGCTTTGTACTGCTGTTCTTACCCAATACTACAGCTACTACTTTCATGGAAACTACGACTACTGCTCCTGCTACTGCCAATGATGATAATTTCATTTGCATACTTAGTTACAAGTATGCAGTAAAAACAGCAGATAAAAGCAGAATAAAAGACAACACACATTATATAAAAATACATTTTAATTAATGACTTAATCAAGGATACTGATAGGAACTATGAAGAATCAGCATTCCATACAAACCCTGTGACACCTAAATAATTTGTTGGATATCACCTAAATAATCTGGTGTGTATCTGTACACATGGAGACAGAAGAGACAGAGTTAATGATAAGAAAAGGCAAAGATTAGCTATGTAAGATAAAGCCTCTGCAGAGTGAGTGGAGCTGAAGGTGCAGTGTACAGATGTTGCATGTCCAAATATGAAATGTTTTGCAAATACAGTAGCAAGTATCCCATATAATCACAATGAAGCCAGTGACAACAGACACAAGTCAGATAAAAATATAAAGGAACACAAGAGCAGGATGGCTACAAATATTCATCATTATACTGTAACAAGCAGAAAAAGTAGTGTATACTTGGAAACTCTTTGCAAGATATAAAGATTACATTCAAATTTACCATCCTGACTGTGAGCGCCTCTTTAAACAGGTGACCTTGTGATTGCTCGCTTTTCGCACGCAAACACACACTCGCACACATCTTTCCCTCCTTTATCGCTGTATGACGTCAACACTGACTTCATGCATGGTACGTCAGTAGAGCTCCCCCCATACTCCAACTATCACCCCATCACAGCCACCACATTGAAAGGCACCCATGCTGAACAAAGTATGTATCTAATGTGATCACTTATTTTCAAAAATGTTCCTTTTGGCCAGCTGGATTCAGTCCAACTCCTCTAACCAAATAGTATCACAGCTCAACTTGGCTTTGCTTCAGTCCGTTTGGAATCCTTCCAATCAAGATGAGGTCAGTGTGCAGGGTCTGAATTACAGGGTTCCACACTGGAAATATTCACTCAACAAACTCCCTCTTACCTCAAACTTTCCTTTGAACCAAACAATTTTTTTTTGCGTTACACTCTGCAATCACAAAAGACCAAAGAGCTAAAAATACAGAAAGATGAACAAAGACGGACAGAGGAGAACTGGACTTATCAACAACTTATCAACACAGAAAATGATTCTTCAGCCTCACCGTGGCTCCTCAGTGAGGCAGTGCCTTTCTCGAGTACACAATGTCACGAGTGATCTGGGAGTAAAGTGTATGGATTTATTTCCCTAACAAGACTGAAGATTGAAACCAGCAACCTTCTGGTTACAACTATTCAGTTCTTCTCTGACCTAAATTCTACCACCAAACTTATTGACATTATTAGACTATAAGAAATGAGCGCTCAATGATTAAAGTTTGATTTTAAAGGGGCGTCCTTATAGCTCGGTTGATGGAGCGTGTGCTCCATGTACTGAGGCTGTTAGTCCTCTGCAGCGGCTGCTAGTTCGACTCCTGCCTGCAGCCCATTTGCTGGGTGTCATCCCCTCTTTCTATCAAAATAAAGGCAAAAAGCCCAAAATATAATCTAAAAAATTTGATTTAAAAGCATCATTATGTGGATACTTGTGTGGTAATCTTAAGGTATCTTAAGGTGAATCAATAATCAGTCACATCCATTGTGACCCCCTCTCTGTGGTCAAAACAATAGCAAACATGGCACCAAGAGACTGGAGCAATGGCAGGTTGCTTCTGTTTCTATTTTTAGTTCAGCGTGCCTCCAGCGCTCCAGCAATAGCAGTGTCTGATAAATGAAAGATGGCTGTTATGTAATCGATGTTGAATGAAAGGCCCAATTCACAGGAGCAGAGAGAGACACATAGATGAGGTGGAGGAGGAGGAGCAGGTGGGGGTGATCGGGAAGACTGTATCCAGCATAGTGATGTGGTTCAGCATCTCACACCTGATTGGTGTGACGTGGCAGAGTGGGAGCAGAGCTGCAGCAGTAGGGCATACCTCAATGATAACACCCCCACCCCACCACACATCACCCAACCCCATTTTTTACACCCCACCCTCCCCCTGGCCCAGTGTAGTCGGCCGTGATGAGGCTCTATCAGAGGAGACCAGTGACGTCAGAAGCTATAAATAGATTGGCCTGCCAGGAAAGAGGGGAACGGGGAGACTTGGGATGGGGCTGACGTAGATACCCCGCCAGACAGAGTGCAGATTTCTCCCCATCTCATGAATACATATATGAAGGATATTCTTTTTTTTTTTCTAATATTTTGATTGGTTGATGCTTAAGTGCTTCTAGATGAAGCAGAAGTACACTACCCCCCCATTCTTGTGCTCCATATTTTATTTTTATCTCTGAGTGAGCAGGCTCGGGGTTAAAGCATGTTGCTCAAGGACACTTTGACAGCGTACATGGCTGCTGCCAAGATTGAACACTGTCAACTGGTACTGAGGTCAAGCAAATCATTGGATTACATGAAAAAGTGTAAGTCTCTGTCTCAAAGTCAGTCGACATTTTTGTTGGTCTGTCTCTTCTGCAAATTTTACTGGTGAGATTGTAAAAACTACAGATTACCAAACACAAAATGTGATGAGTTAATAACAATGAAAAAACAGGGAATTTAATTTGAACATTTCTGGTCTCATTAGAATTTCACCAATTCAAAACATTTTACATCCTACAGACTCATAATCACCACTGAGCTTTTCAGCAGCTGCAGTTCACCAGAGCTTACTGTTGCTTAATGGCACTCATTCCCATTGAGAAGTAACAGAAACCAGCAGGCTTCTGATAGGGAGACAGCTCCCACTACTGAGGAAAATATGGTACTGCTACCTCTGTCACTAATGAATGTGCCCTCTTCTACTACAAGTCAACTTTGGTACGTCTAAAACCAAACTAATTTCCAGATATGTGGAGGTTTCTACCATTCAGTAAAATCTCTAAAGTTAAAGTACTTTTCAATTAATTCATATATACAAATCTTGTTTGATCTGATCTTAATCTAGATCTATTTGAGATCTTTTTAAAATTATTCCTCACAAATATTTTTGTTTGTATTTTTTTCATGTTTAGCATAAATATGTTAATAAGTTGGAGCATACATTGCATTAGTTTTTAATGCAGTTGTACTGTATGACTTTATTTCCTCACTTCACTGGTACAATAAAAGAGTATTGGCAAGACAATGGACAAATGATGATGGCTCCATGAGGGCATATCAAGTTTCTGCTGCAGGAAGGAAAATGAATTTAACTTGTAAAACAAATGTAAAAGATATTAAGCAAGCAGCTAGAAAAGACTAAAGTTGGAAAGTTACAGTTTAAATTTACAGGCTATTATAGAGTATAAATTACACTGAAGATGGAGCTACTGTCTGAGTTTTGTAGAATACTCTGTATTATGTTTGAGTACTCTCTTGCTCAAATAAATAATCAATAAATACATTTTAAAAACACATTTTCAGCATGTCATTTTGTCAGGAGCGAAAAATAATGTGTTACATTTAGACAATCATGAGACTAAGGATGCAGAGATTAGACTTTTACAACTTTTGAGTCCACCACTAACTGCTACACAAGAACTACTAAATTATTCTTTCTAATACTACTATAACTACTACTACTATAGCAGTACCTAGTCCTAGTTGTTCCTACTACTAGGCACAACTTGTTATGCTACTGGTTCTGCAATAGGGTAAGACAGGCATCCTCCCTTTAAACAGACAGACAGACAGGCAGGCAAGCAGGCTGGCGTCTTCTCATACAAAGTTGACCTTGGTCTGTCTCCTGCCTCCAGCATTGTTCTCGGTTTCTCTGACGTAAATGACAGCTCCCTTTTCTCTCTTTAACTCTGTTTTACTAAACTTCTCTCTCTCTCTCTCTCTCTCTCTCTCTCTCTCTCTCTCTCTCTCTCTCTCTCTCTTCTCTCTCTCTTTCTTTCTTTTACACACACACACACACACACCTTCACACCCACATCCTAACCTCTGTTATTGTTCCCAGGATGTTTTAGTTTGAACCTCATCAACATATAGAATAACAGAGATGTTTTTTTCTTGAAACCAAAGTAAAAAAATAAAAAAAGAGTTAAAAGTGGCAATCAAAGTTTCCATTTTATCATTTGGTTGCATTTGTCTTTGCTAGAAGCTGGTTTGTGGGATTGAATTGGG
>JAJHUR010096600.1:0-11022 GCA_027495735.1 Lutjanus campechanus
CTTCTGGCCCTGCAGTGATGTGCAGGTATAATGTTCCTACTGTATGTGAGGAAGTTTGAACTTAACAGGCTGCAGGAAGCTGAAGTTGTTTTGTTTTCTGCTCATCCAGGTCTGCAGATTCTCTACACGTTGCTTCAGAATGTGGCTCAGGAGGAAGCAGCTGCTCAGAGTTTCTACCAGACGTATTTCTGTGATATCCTACAACACATCTTCTCTGTGGTCACAGACACATCGCATACTGCTGGTGAGTTTACACCAGAGCTGCAAAAATCACTTGATTACTCGATTAGTCAATCAAAAGGAATTTAGGTGCCAACTGTTTTGATAATCAGTTAACCGTTAAAGTCATTTTTCAAGCAGAAATGTCAGGATTTAAATGTGAGGATTTGCTGCTTTTCTTTGTCATTTATAACAGTAAACGAAGAGTCTTTGGGTTTGTTAGATAAACAAAGCAATTGAAAAAAAATGAAAATGTCACTTAGAGCTCTGGGGAGTTTGTGATGATCATTTTTCACATTTTTGTTGACATTTTATAGACTAATTGTGAAAATAATTGGCAGATAAGGAAGTAATTAGTGGGGACCGCAAGATTAAAAAAAACTTAATTGTTTATCACACAGTGATAGAAAATTGTCCTCATCTAGGGGCTCACAAACATAAAAACATACACCCATTAAAGACTCATAAAATTCATAATAATGATTAAATTACAAAAGTAAAAGGGGTCCAGATCTTTGGGGCCTTAGAAAGATGGTTTGATTAAATATATAATCAAGTTTCTGTTGTAAAAGCATCGGTGTTGCTGTGTGTTGTTCAGGCCTGACGATGCACGCGTCCATCCTGGCCTACATGTTCAACCTGGTGGAGGAGGGGAAGATCACTACAGTCCTAAACCCTGCCAGTCCCACCAACAACCAGGTGTTCATCCAGGAATACGTGGCCAACCTGCTCAAGACTGCCTTCCCTCACCTACAAGAGTGAGTATGAACACACACACTCTCTCTGTTGTAGTAAAATACACATTTGTTTACGGTGTTTATTTTGTTTGTTTTTTAGTGCTCAGGTGAAGGTGTTTGTGACCGGGCTGTTCAGCTTAAACCAGGACATTCCTGCCTTCAAGGAGCACCTTAGGGACTTCCTCGTCCAGATAAAGGTGAGATTGTTAAAGTGCACGAGTCATGTACAGTTAGAGGTGTGGAAATTTCTTGATTCTAAGATGCGAAAATGAAAGATTCTTCATCGATGCGTATAAATAATTATACCCTACTAACAGTGATTATTGATTTTCTGGCCTTGGTGGGACAATAAAGTTGTAAAGTTAAGTCATCACGTTGCAGCGTAGCTCTCTTGCATTGAACTGTGGATGAACAAACAAGCTCTGGCTAACTTTACTTTTGTATGTTGGGAGACAAGTCGGGGTGATTAAAAAAAACGTGCTCAGTATTTTGAAAGCGGACATTTAAGATTTTATCAAGCACAAACTGGACATAATGCACGCTGTGTGGAAAATCTGCTTTAGTAAAATTACTGTGAGCTCAGCTGGTCAGGCAGTAAATGAGGAGGCGCCTTTAACTTTGCTGTCTAACTGAGAGATGGAGAAGAATCACTCAATCTGTGGCAGCTTTAATATCTGAGGAGGAGAGGTGCTTCACACAGATAATGGTACTGAAAAGAAGCAGCTTTTAGTATTATAAACTGTTGTAGTCTGATTTGGGGGGAAAAAAGTCACTGTGTGCAGTAGGGTTGCACAATTAGTTGCAACATTATCCACATCGCAATATGGCCAAGTGCAATCTTCAAATTGCAGAACCAAATCACAATTTTTTTGCACACACGAAACTCATTGAATTTAGTGCAGTGTTTTAGAACCGTCTCTCCATGGCTGTTTGTTTATTGAATTAAAGTGAACAAGGCCCTGCATAGCTGCAGCTTTGCTGTTTGTTGTCTGTGCTGCGGGGGCTTTGTCTCTTCACACAGAGGTTATCAGGGACTACATAGTTAGCTGCTTAGCTGTTGTTTCCAGAAATAACATTTTCCTGCATGGCCACGTTATCCTTCTAAGTATATGGGAGGTTTGTGCCAGCTTATTGTTATTTCAAACTGTGACTGATTAAGGATGTGTTCAGTGCTCTCTGGTCTACTGATGGGTCCAGTTTTCAGGTGTAGGGCTAAATGGATTTTTAGTTGTTATTTTCTCTCGCATAATTTTGAAATTAAACTTAAAACTGAGCTTTTGAGATCAGGGTTGGTACTAAAACGGTCAGATAGTTCATTGATTTATGAGCTCAACAAATCAAATTATTGTTAACAGTTTTGATAATCAGTTAATTCAAGTCATTTACTGAGCAGACATGCTTAACATTTACTGTGTCACTGTCTTTTTATGATTTATTACAGTAAATATATTAGAGTTCTCATTTAACTGTAATATGAATTGACAGATTAATCGACAATGAAAATAATGATTAGTTGCAGTCCCGGTCAGGATGCTGCAGTAGGATAAGTGGGTATTCTGTATGTAGTCTGACAGTATAAAGCCTGCAGCTAACTGCCCTGTTTCCTCTCTGCTGCTGCTGCTGCTGCTGCTGCTGCTGCAGGAGTTTGCAGGCGAGGACACCTCAGACCTGTTCCTGGAGGAGAGGGAGGCGTCACTTCGTCAGGCCCAGGAGGAGAAACACAAGATCCAGATGTCGGTCCCTGGTATCCTCAACCCTCACGAGATCCCTGAGGAGATGTGTGACTGAGCAGCAGCTCAACTGAACTGTACAGTACTCCAAACAAACAAACAAACAAACAAACAAACCAACCCTAACCACAGCAACCACAACAAAACCCAAGAGAGGCACTTGAGAGTGGTGGGAGGCCGCTCACCCTCTGCAGAGCGGGCCGTCCCACTGGATGTTTGTTGACCAAAACAATGCCAACAAAATGTAAATGATTACCGCGTCACCCTGTGGCCCTTTTTACATAATCTGCGTTTTCTATGGAGACTTTTTGTGTAACATCTTTCCACAACTGTTAATCGAAGCTTATGTTTCGTTGGCTCATCCCGAGACCTGCATGATGAGGTTGTAACGATTAGGACAACTTAACCATCTTGTTTTTGTTCCTCCACCTCCCATGTTCTCTTTCTCCCAGCTCTTCCCTCGTCCCATATATTTGTTTATATATAAATATATTATATATACAGTCTGAGCAGGGTTTTTTGTGGCATATCTGTCAAGTTGGCATAGAAGCTTCTAGACCTGTGGTGTGACAGACGGGAAGCGGTCTTTTAGAGGCGCACGCACCGCTTGTTTGGTGCCCCACAGCATTGTGGGAGAATGTGAATCTAACGGATAATGAATGAAGGTCGAGAGATGCTGCGTCATGTATCAGCATCTGTTGCTCATGAGTTCTGCTTCACCTAAAAAAAAAAAAAAGTGTTTCTGGCAGGTTTTTTTTAGGGAAAGCAAAACCGAATAATGTGCATATCATCCCAATTGTATAGCATCTTTAATACCATGGGAACATTTTTTTCCTTTTATTCTATTGTTTCTTTTTGTTGTGGGTGTGTGCGCGTGTGTGCTGTCGCCTAGTCGACATCAGCGTTTTGTTTTCCTCTAAGAGGATTGTTGCTCATTTGTGAGCCTTCATTAATGGGATGTTTTAAGGAAGTGGCGGAGGTATTTATGGGTTCTTAGTTGGTTGCATCTTTATAACAGCTCCTGTTTAACTCAGAAGGCTTTGAAGATTTTGAATTGTACTAATTTAGATTGTTTACCATGCAGTAGTGCTTCAAGACACTACCTTTAGAGCAAAATGAAAAATAAAACTGGGTTTACATTTAATTTTGTATTTTTGCATTTTTCATTTGTACCTGTTTGAGTTCTGTCCAAATAAACAAGAGGCTTTTTGTCCAGAGAGCAAATGAATTGCCAACGAGTTTAATTAGGAAAAGAATGTATAAATCCAAATAAGTACCCAATCTCTAATGGCAAATTTCCCTTCTCAAGGTGTTACATTTGTTGTGAACTTTTTGAACTGATTAAAATTGAGAATTTTATAACCCTGCCTTTGTTCAGATTTCTTCATTCCACAACAGAAAGATCAGTTTAACAGGAATTGATCTAAAAATGATTGAGACAAGACCAGAGTCAGTTTTAATGGTTGTTACTTCGTCTGGATGTTTGAGCTTCACTGTGCAGTTTGTTTTCACGTTCATCTGCTTAACTTAAACCTGAGTTAAAGACACATGTGCAGACACGATGGAGAAAACAACTAGTTTGGAAGCCAGACTGTGGTCCAATATGCAGCCAACACATCTGAGGAAACTTAAAGGAGCAATATGCATAAATATGCATCCAAAAATGAGAACTGCAGGAGTTGGAGAACATAAACAGTAGATTAAACAGGTTGATTAAACAGCTGGTGGCCAGACTCAATAAACATACTGCTCAATTTAACCGTTAGAAACATCTACTCCTCCTAAAACATGATTATTACTTACTACTCATAAATAGACATATTTGACATTAATTTGAACTCTAGTGTGAAATGAACAAACAATAACAACTTAAACGACATAAACTTAATCTTTGATGTACATGTGACATATGATCATTCTTTGATTTATTACAGTAAATATATTAGCTTCTCCTTTAAAGAATTTTTAACTGAACTTTTTTGTGGAAAACGTATCAAACAAATTACTATTTGAATATTTTTTTCAGATCTACTAAAGTGTGGAGGTGATCTTTAACAAAGACGACAGTAACACAACATAATGTTGAGGTTGGATTAGTTGGGAGTCCTGCAGTCTGAAAAGTTTGGACCAGATGAACTGATAACAAACCGGCAGGGGGCATGAAAATTTGGGCTTAGGGTGGCAATTTTTGTGCATTCTCCTGAATTTATGAACTTAATTTATGAAATACAAAGTTTTCCTTTTTTTCATAATTTTAAGTTTTTGTTCAACTAATGGCTACAGAAGACAAAATGATGCCAAATAAGTCACAATTACAGCCATTTCTAGACTGTTGATTTCCAATTAACAGATTTTTAATCGCTCAAATTCTTAATGGCAATTGATCAATTAATGATAAACGTGATTTATTTACCTATGTGGTTTTGTTGTTTGTTGTATTAACTGAGAATGAACCAACAGAAGCTGATTGTACGTCTCTAATGATTTTAACAGTCAGTAAAATTACTTATGAGGTTCATTTTGTAGACTGCTTTTAAATACATGGATTATTTCTTACCGTACTGTCATTAAAGGGACAGTTCACCCCAAAATCAAAAATACATATTTCTTACCTGTGCTGCTGTTGATCCATCTGAATAGCTTTGGAGTGAGTTGCAGAGTTTTGGAGGTATCAGCTGCAGAGATGTCCGTCCTCTCTCTGATATAATGGGACTAGATGTCTTGTGGTGATCAAAGCGCCAAAAAAATATGACGAGAGTAGCGCAGAAGTGCTGCTGGGTCTTTCTGTCGATCATCTTACTGCATACTGTACTTATTCCTTCTTGAGAAGAGTTTGTTGCCCGAGTGAAATATAGTCTGATTTTAAAAAAAAAAATCCAATTGCAAGTCTCCTTCAAAAACAATCCAAGAAACTCTGGAGCGTTTGTCCAAAATTAAATGTTTAAATCACAATGTGTGTTTGCAGTGACTAACAGAGGTCTTCATCAGGGTCAGGCAGGAGTAACTCACACACCTATGCTGTGTTAACACTAATGAGTTGAGGGGGAGGTGGTCACCTGTCAATGTGCACGCCTACTGGTCAGAACAAGGAAGTGATAGATCATCAAAATAAGGGAGACAGAAGGAGGAGGACAGGAAGTGAAGGACAGAGAGAGAAGATGACAGCAGGGGTGAAGGTGGATTTAATCTTTTCTTTAAGTACAAATGATAAATTATCCATAACTATAAATCACCTTAACCACCAACAGCTCCATAAATTATCCTATAGATTAAAATACATTCCAGTCAGCAAGAGGCACACTTCCTTCTATGCACTGATACTGTCGGTTGGTGCTATTTGGTAGAAAGAAAGTAGCTCCTACATGAAAACTGCTCACAACACAATCTGTGGATCATCTCGAGTGAACGTCGCTGTTGACTTTTTCAAATTAATTTTTTGGCACTTTGAGCACCACCAGCAGAGCGCCATCTCGTTTCATCATGATCAAGAGGAGGCAGACATCTCTACGGCTGATGATCTCAAGAACTCAACATCTGGCACAAAAACAATCCAGATGGACAAAAAGTACTACAGGTAACATAAAAAATATGTTTTTTCAGTTTGTGAGGAACCGTCCCCTCATAAAGATCATAGTAATTATATTGTCCCATACGTACACAAAACAATATGACTGCTGGTCAATAACAGCGAGATTTATATAAAATAAATGTATTAAATTTATCTCCAGAGCTCAGTCCCCCTCTCTCTCACACACACTGACATAAATCCTAAAAGGTAGCTGAGGGTGATGATGATGGATGTCATCTGTCGTACACACCGTGGCATCTGGCCATTTCCGCTCAGACATCTTTGGCCAAGGTTGGTGCTCTGTAAGCTGAGCCTGCCACTAATCCCTGTTAACATACTGGTATTACATTAAAGGTTATGATGACGCCCCGCCACTGAAAGCTGAAACACTCGTCTGACGCAACCCCGACAACCTGTCAGCTCTGATGCAACCACACAGGAAGCTGCTGGACTCTGATGGATCTGCATCGGACGGTTAAACTGACTTTACTGCACTTTGGTTGACTATGTTGGGCGGTAAAGTATCTTCTGTTGTTATGGCTGCAGATCCTCACTTCTGTAAAGGAAGACTTTTGCTGATATTAGTGATCATGTTTGTCAAAAGCATCAATACTTTAATTTCTGTTGTTATTTAAAATAAAGTGAATCACTAAAAAGTTCTCTTTTGTACACGGACCTGTTATAAAAACTACTTCTTTGGTCGGTTCTTTAATTTTTTGAGCCAAATTTCAGATTTGTCCGATGGCGTGACTTCTCAAACATGGTTTAATAAATCACAACTTTTGTAAATTAAAAAGAAAAACATAAACATCTTGATAAATACCCAAGGCCTAATTTTATAAATGTCTTTTTCAGTGAATGGTTTTTACCTTCCATATGTTTCTAATTTAAAGAAAAAATTAATTTGAAAGTTTTTTGACACACACTTTGCCTTTAACAAATGTTGCACCCCCTGCAATTTGAAAATTGCAGAAAGCCATATTGTGATTTTGATAAAATTTAAATTAATTGTGCAGCCCTATGATTGTTAAAGTCTTCTTCTATCGGTGAAGGAAAATGCACATAATTTGCAGCCCTGGTTTTTATACCCGTGCTGTGCGGACGTTTAAAATTCGACTCTGGTGGTGATTTAATGTTTGCGTGGTTTGCAGCCTTGCGTGGAGTCAGCATCTCTTTCCTCTGGTGTATCACTGCTTCATGTTTGCTTTGACGCTTTCATATCTGACCATCTCTCTGGGACCATAATTCAGTCCGGCTGTAACTGGACCCCCCTCCCCTCTCCCTCCCTTCCTCCCTGACCCAGATCCACAGATCCTCAGCCACTCTCGGCATCCGCTGTCGAGGAGAAGAGGGAACAGCTGGGGTAGCTCCCGCCCACCCACTCACTCCTCCACTACCTACCCAAAAAGAAAAAAAAATGCCCGCTGTACGCCCCCTCATGCCCTGTGCTGTGTCTGCGCTGTGGGCAGCAGGGTTATTAATACCCCTGTGAGTAAGCTGTACAGGAAGAGGCAGGTTAGCACACCCACTGGTCGGTGCCGCTCAAACAGAGAGGGGTGGCTGACCCTCTGCCCAGCGGCACATACCAGACCTCTGCCCGGGACTCTCACACTGTTTCTACTAAATCAACCAACCGGCTTCTTTTAGTCTTTTAGTCAAGAAAAAAAGCCCCACGAAGGAAAAACCAGCAGGAGGAGCAGAATTCATTTAAATTTAGTTTTCTTCCGTATCACCTGGCAGCCCGTCGGAGCAGAGGTGACAAGTTGTGGTCAAACTGGGGCAAAGTTGATTGCTGTGTGCCCACTAACTCCCCCGAGGTGACTTACCGCCACCCAGTGGACAGTAAGCAGAAGAAGGTGTCGGATCAGAGCTGAGTGTCATTCATGTTTTATTGGTCCCAGTGTTGTACAGTACAGTTACATTCCAGCACAGAGAGGAATGACTAGAACTATATCTCTACCAGACCTGGGGGGGAACATTTATAAATAACTGCAGCATCTGTCTCACCCACAGAAGACAAAAGAGTGTCGAGTTAAAGGGATAGTTTGGAATATTTTGTGTATTCCCTGCAATAGATGGTGGTCAACATGCCCCCAGTTTGGAGAAGCAGCAGGAGAACCATTGTGGGAAGCTAAGCTAAGTTTTATCAGTTTAACTGTACACTGTATTTAGAATATTTTCACCATGTTACCTTGCCATCAGACAGCCTTTTCTGAAAAGAAACCACTGTTTTATAAGTCAAATATCACTCCTAAACAACCAAACTCCTCCATTATTACTCCGTTATTTTACCTCACTGAACACAGGAGTTGTTGGTCTACTGCCTCAATCTGTTAGATTCTTCATGTTACTGTGACTTCTGTGAATCTGAGCAGACTGAGGCAGCGATCAGTAGACCAGCAAGTCCCAGGTTCTGTGAGGTAATTTCATTGCACACTTCCTGACTCAGACACAGGAAGTCACACATCACCAGATCTTTCAGCTGATCCCCTACAAGGCTGTCTGCTCTCCAAACTACGTTTCATCACAAAAACACAAACTAGAAGTGACATTAAATTATTAATACTGAAGCATCACTTTGAAGTTACTGTTGTTGTCTTGCACAGTCAGAGCTATAAGACCTGGATATGAAGCATCCATAGCACAAAATAATATAACAGCCCTCAGCTCTCCTCTCAAAAAAAAAAAAAAAAAAGGAGTCTTATTTTAGCAGCGGTGTGCTGCCGCTTCTGGTTGCATGTAGGGGAAAGTACATTTGTCATGAAAACACACACGAGTCAGTGTGCAGCATGTTGGAACCAGAACTGACTCCAGAAGTGCTAAAGGTGAAGCTAGTGTGAACTACTTTATAACTTCAACAGAGGTGCAACAATTATTGGTTAATAATTGATAATTAAATTAATCAGCAACTGTTTTGATAATCGATTAACTGGTTTGATTCATTTTTTAAGAAAAAAAGTAAAAGTCTCTGATTTCAGCTTCTTAAAAGTGAATGTTTTCTGTTTTTTTTTACTTTTCTATGACAGTAAACTGAATATCTTTGGGTTGACAGTAAAACGAGACATTTGAGGACGTCTCTTTGGGAAACACAGACATTTTTCACCATTTTCTGACATTTTAAAACAAACAAAATGATAGTTGCAGCCCTAAACTTTATAGCTACTACTACTGCTTCATAATTGCTTTTTACTTGTTTTTTTTTCTATATTTTCTATATTTTTTCTGGCTGCTGCTCCAGTGCTCTTCTGTCTTTCCTTCTCCGTCTCTGTCTTTCAACTCCTCTCCTGTAGAACTCAGCTTTAAGGAGTTTGGTTGCTGATATTAGTCTCACATCAGAAAATACTGTCTGACAACAAGGTAAAGCGGTGAAAATATGCTAAATATAGCGTACACTTAAACTGATATTGTTTATTTTTAGGTGTGTAAAATACATTTTGCTGCTGACCCTTTCTATGGCAGCACCCTGGTACTCCTGCTGCTTCTCCAAACCGGGGGCGTGTAGATCACCATCTACTGTCTGCGGAGAAGTGCCTCATACAACCAGACCTCGTATAATCCGAACTATCCCTTTAACCAAACACGCAGGATTTTCTGGTCAAAAAACCTTCAGGTAAGATGACGGTCGGACAGGAAGAAACTAACATTTCTCATGTGGTTCTGTGTGGGAATCCCTGACTCATCTACATCCAAATATAAATCCTGAAGACACTGAGAGGACGAGTGCATTTCCTAAGAGCAGAGCTACATCCAGACGTCTCCTTGTTTGTCAAGGACTGACCACAGCTGCACAAATAAAAAGCTAGCTGCGTGACGGAGGGTGCAGCGGACGGTGATCCATACGTAGTCACCTGAGTTAAGCAAAGAGGAGGGAACAGGACTGACATGGGGGGGTGGTGGTGAGGAGGGTGAGGAGAGTCCACAGCTGGGTTACAAGTGGTGGCCGTGCTGGAGGTTGGGGGGGTGGCTGCCAGGAGGAAGTTATTTTGAGCCCTCGCAGGAGGATCTGGCCAGTTTTCATGCTCGTCTCTTCAGCAGCTCAGAGGCCTTTTTTCCCCCATCAGGTCCTTTATGTTGTCCGGATCTGAGCGTAGCGGATTTTAGACCTACAGAGCCGGAGAGAGGAGTAAATGGTCAATTATTGAATAGGACATGATGAGGTGTGTGTGTGTGTGTGTGGTTGTGTATTACTCAGTGTTGTGTGTTAACTTGAAGGGACTCCCCCTCCATTTGGAGACAAAACACAGGGTGAAGACTTAGGTTCAGGTTAAGTCAGTGTAATGTCCTCTGGAGTGAAGGAAACATGGGTTTTTGTGTACCTGGGTGTCTTCTCCGAACTCTGTCTGGTTTGAGAGGCACTCTTAAATTGCGCTTCCAGTCTGGAGTAGATTCCCCCTGAAGGCTGCAACAGCACACACACATGTGCACACGCACACACACACACACACACACACACACACAGTTCAGAACAAAAACAATCCCACATCAGGCAGCTGCAAAAACTAGGACAGAACAGCAGGTCCGTCCACACGAATCATGACCACAACTTGTGAAACAAGACAACAAGTCTCAAGTCTTTGCTCTCAAGTCCCGAGTCAAGACTAACAAGTCACAAGTCCTAAACAAGTCATATCAGCCATCAAACAAGTCGTTCTTTGTGCAACTTCAAATGTTGAACAACGCTTGAAGTTGTTTCTTTCTGTAATTTCTGATCTGCATCATTTGGATTTGTTGTAGACTGTGTTTGCTTTTTGTTGACCACAGCGACCAA
>JAJHUR010096601.1:0-10886 GCA_027495735.1 Lutjanus campechanus
CATGTCATTGTCACTTGATTATTCTTCTTCCTGTGGTGCATTTTTCTCTTTTAGAACCTTAATAATTTATTTGGCAAAAAGCCGTTGTGCTTGAATAGTCAGTCTGTCAGTCTGTCAAAATTCTCCCCAAATGATGTTTTGTTTCATGTTTATTCATGTTTCTGTATTTGTGTAAAGACCTTTACTCTCTTTTCCTCTGCTCTGTTCTCCAGGTCTCCTTAAAAACAGCAATGTTCGTCAACCTATCTTCTCCGACCAACACCACCCTCCATCTGTTGTACCACTGCTTTAACATCCATACAAATATTTTTATCACCATTGCCTTCACCATCACCAAATTACTCCTCGTCCTCCCTCTCTCCATCTTCATCCTCCACCTGGGGCACCAACGATGGCGGCAGCAACGCTCCTTCAAAACAACGAGCCACTCCGACTTCTTCACCCTCCAGATGGCGGCCATGGAGCTGATCAACGAGGCAGGGTGGTGCCTCTACTGTTGTGGCTCTTACACAGGTCTCCCAGACATGACGATAGTGGGGTTCTATGCTGTTTATATCTTTTTTCCCGGACAGGTTTCCCTCCACCTCCTCACCTGTGTGGAGCGCTACGTGGCTGTGGTTCACCCCATCACCTACCTGGGTCTGAAACAGTCAGGTGGGATCAGAATCAGGAACATCAGCACTGGGTGTGTTTGGCTGCTGTGCTTCGGATGGAGCGGCGTGACAGCTCTTTACATGCCCGAGATGCCCATCGTTCCGTTTTTCAGTTTATTGATTTTCTCCTTACTCGTCGTCTCTTTCTGCAGCCTTTCTGTTCTGCACGTTCTGATCCGTCCAGGGCCCGGGGACGCAGGCAAGGACAGGGAGCGCGTTGACCAATCGAAGCAGAGAGCTTTCTACACCATCGTGGCCATAATGGGAGTGTTGTGGTTGTTGTTTGTAGGGATGCTTGTTTGTCTCGCTCTGGATGCTTCGACCCTGCTGAGTAACGACGACGGGTGTGTGGTGCTGGTATCTGCGATCTGGTTTAACCTCCCCACCAGTTTGGTGTTACCTCTGCTGTTTCTGCACAGGGCAGGGAAACTACCATTCTGCACTTCTAATGCTGAGTAACTTACAAGATAAGGCTGCGCTCTTAGAAATAAGGGTTGCAAAAGATTTCTACCGAGGTCTAGAGGTCTACCGACTTGTCAAGGGTACTTTCTCATGGTTCCATTTAATTGTTTGCTATGTTTCAAGTAGAATTTTTAAATGTAGATGTATCTGAACAGCCCATATTTCCCATCATGCCTACACTGCTGGGCTGAGTAGGTTAAATTTGTTAAATTTGTTGTTAAATTTGTGGTTGTCTGTTGTCACGTGTCTGTTCAGAACATGGAAGCTCAGAAGATGAGGGTAGATTTCCCCATGTAGGTTCTCGATAAGGTACTTAGAATAGAAAGGTTCTTTGTACACTCCTTGGGTGGGTTCTTGTTAGCGTCTTTGGAAGGTGGAAAGGTTTTGGAACCCCCAGAGAGGGTTTTGGGTGGAACCATTACACCATATAAGGGTTCCCTGAAGAACCTCTAATAGGGTAAAATATGGTGGAATTGTTCTCAGATGGTTCTAAGTAAGAACCCTCTGTAAGGGTTCCAAGTGGAATCTTTATGAAACGTTCTACATGGGACCAAAAAGGGTTCTCCCATGAGGACAAGCCAAAGAACCCTCTATGGTTCTAGTTAGCCCCGTTATTTAACTAACTGGAAGTAAGCGAGCAAACTTGAACTGATTAAGGGACAAAAATGTCCAGATATCAGACAAGTTGCAGCTGTGCACGTGTGATTCCTTCCTCTGTGGATGAGTTAAATGCTTATTTATTCTTAGCTGATGTAATTTTCTTCAGTCAGCCTGGTTTCTATATATCAGGAGAACAGTTTACTTTATTGTAACTCCCAGCAGCTCTTTTCTGGGTTCCCAAAAGATGAGGTACTTACCTCTTGGGGACACCAAAGATGAGATACTTACCTATTGGGGACACTAAAGGAAGCAATGTGCCACCCTCCTTGGGACCCTGAGGACGAGGTACCTGCCTTCTGGGTAGCCTCGAGTCCCTCTTGGGGACCTTAAAAGAAGTGAGATGTCAACTTCCTGTGACTCCGAAGGGAAATAAGGTACCTTGTTTTTGGGGGAACCTAAGGGAAATGACATACCTCATTTCTGGGGACCCCAAGGGAAATGAGGAGCCTGAAGATGAGGTATTTACCTCTTGGGGACACTAAAGGATGCAATGTAGCTCCCTCCTTGGGACCCTGAAGATGAAGTGCGTCCCTCCTGGGTAGACTTGAGTCCCTCTTGGAGACCTTAAAAGAAGTGAGATGTCACGCTCTGAAGGGAAATAAGGTACCTTGTTTTGGGGGAACCTAAGGAAAATGACATACCTCATTTCTGGGGACCCCAAGGAAAATGAGGAGCCTGAAGATGAGGTATTTACCTCCTGGGTAGCCCAGAGGGAGTGACGCACCATATTCCTGGGGACCCTAAAAGAGAAGTGAGATGTCACTCTCCTTGGAATCCTGATGGGAATAAGGTGCCTTGTTTCTGATGTACCACCGTCCTGGGGACCCTTAAAGAAGTAAGGCACCTCATTTCGGGGAAGCAAAGGGAAATGAGGTACCCTCCTCCTGGAAATGTTAAAGGCAGCAATGTACTATTCTAATGTGGACCCTGAAAGAAGTGAGGTACTGCACCTTGTTTCTGGGGACCCTTGCGATGAAGTACCTTTCCTCCTGAAGACCCTTAAAGAAGTGAGGTACCTTGTTTCTGGGGACCCTTACGATGAAGTACCTTTCCTCCTAAAGAAAGGTATCTCCCTCGTTGGGATCCTAAAGGGTTCGACATTCCTGCCTCCTCTGTGTGCTACACTGTTTCCACAAACTTACTGCAGGTCTGGATTCTCCTCAATCAGTCTGACTGCGACACAGGTTGATGACAGGACCAGCGTCCCTCCCACAAAGACTCTGTTTGGCCCCATTAATGTCCAGTGAAGGAAAACCACAATTCAAAAGATTCAAATTAAGCGGACACACAATGACTCAAATCACAGAAAGACATCCTGATTTGAACTTTGTCAAATGTTCATCTCAGTGAAATGATTAAAAAAAAAAAAACATTGTCGATACCGATATCAGATCAGAACTTTACAACTTTATTAAATCATAAGTACATTTTTGTACATTTCTTAATACAATTTCTGAGTTGTGGGAAATAAACGGGGACATCTTATATTAATCCAGGAAAAATAAAGTTGAACAGATATGATGGTTTATGGGAAAATGCTCCAAATCTGCAGTCACATGTTAAAATAACAACGTGAGGACAGAATGTTGCTGTAGGCAAATTTGATTTGAATGCAAATCTTTTTGTTTATAAGTCATTTGAATCTTAATGACTGAATCACAGCTATAGATTTGTATATTGTTATGTCAGTTCAGAAGGTTAGAATAAATGATATACTTGGAAATAATTTATGCAAACGTCTGGAACTTAATTTATTTTTTTTTAATGTTTAACACTTTAAAGATTATTATCACCTGTGTGCATTAATCAGTAAAGTTGTAGTACAATGATATGATTGTACTGAAGTAACCAATAAATGTAACAATCATTATTCTAAATGTGTTTTTGTGTAACTGCTACAGATATTAGTTCATGCAGCACATATGATGAACTAATGCTAAACCCTGCGATCTAACCTGCCTGTTGAATAAAAAATAAATTTGCCTGATGCAATTTTCCTGTAAAACGTTTCATTACGTCTGCATCAGTTTTGCAACATGCAAAGAAACTGAACAACAGTTCTTTGACTTCAGAGATGTCAATCAGAAGCAAACATGGCTAACAAGGTGAATTTCTCTTATAGCAAAATCATAGATTGTGTTGTTAATGTTTAATAATTTACTTTTCTGCACCTGTCCTTTATTATATTGTATCTTGTGAACTCATTTTTAACTTCATTCCCAGGAAGCAGAAGGATTTTCCAGCTAGTTTTGTTGATATTTTGTTGTGCAGGTGCTTTTGTGATCTTTTGTGATTTGTTACTTTAGAGAAGTGAAACTCTTGTAAAACTCCAAGATCAGTGAGTGAAGCCTGTTTTTAAAAGTGACTCATGTTTCTTTTAGAGGAGGCTTAATGTAGCCTTTAAATCCACACTTTTTCCAAAGTAAAATCCTATTTTTGATCCTGTCAATAAAAGTTGGGACAATGTGTAAATCATAAAAAAATTGAAATGCAGTGCTTAATGTATCCTTTTTGACCTATACTCAGTTAAAAACAAAGATATTTGATCTTAAAACTGATAAACTGCTTTGTTTTGTTTTTATAAACACTCATTCTGAATTGAATGCCTCCAACATGTTACAAACAAGTCTGGACAGCAGCAACAAAAGACTGTGAAAGTTGCAGAATCCACATTTCACACTGTTTTCAGAAATGTGTCTCCCATTGAACATGTGTGGTTCATTATGAAGCACAAAATACGACAACAGAGACCAAACAGGACTGTTGAGCAGCTGAAGTCGTATATCAAGTAAGAATGAGAAAGAATTTCACTTTAAAATTTTAACAAACACTGACTGAGTGTTAAAGAACAGCTGATGTCTCACAGAGAGAAACATGCTGCTGTCACAACTTTTTTGGAACGTGTTGCAGGCATCAAATTCAGAATGACTATATAATAAAGACAAAGTTTATCAGGTTGAACTTTAAATATCTTGACTTCATACTGCATTCTGTTTTTATTTATGTTTTTACACAGTATCACAACTTTTTTAGAACTGGAATTTGCACTAGTTTCCACCTTTCTGGTGCTGAATTCAGGTAGTGAAGCAGGAGGGATTGACAGGAAACGATGCAGCATATAATCCAGTGTTTGATATCAGCCTCATCATTTACTGTGCTGATGGTATTTGTCACTGAGGTTAGCAGTGATTGTGATCATTCATCAAAGTAAACGAGACTGCAGCTCTTCATAAAAAGTGGAAAACGATTTGTGTGCAAAATAAAATCAGATGGACGTTGTAATTATTATTATTGACTGACTTCTTGATGAAAACAACCTGAGTTTGTTTGGCTGCACAGTAGACAAGTACTGCAGCAGTTCTTAATGTTGGATTCATGATAAAGTAGCTGCTCCACCACTGGTGTCGCAAAATAAACCAGGACGGACGTGTAACTGTGAAGTGTGATGTCAGGAGACGACCACCAGAGGGTGATAATGCAGCAAAAACCCTGTTTAGTTGATTTGGTAACATTGTTTCGAAGGAAATGTTCAGAATATGAAACATGCATCTATTTCTAAATCTTTGATCTGATGCAACATTCACGCACAGAAACTAAACTATTTCCATGATGCAGAATTTTCTGATACAAACAGAAAATAACTTCAGTAGTGTAATATTTTTAAAACTCTTTCAGCAGGCAAGAGTCCCAACAAAACATTTGCAAAATGACCAAACAAATGATGGGATGAATAAAATGATTAAGATTATCATAAAAAAAATCAAATAATTAAAAATGAAACAAACTACGCTCATATAAAAGTATTTATAAAAATAAAAACAAGGACTAAAAAAAGTTTAAACTGAATATAAATTAAATGTGAGCCACATGCTTAAAAATATAAAACTAAACATTAGAAAAACTTAAATCAGACTTTAAAAAGTATAATAAATGTAGAAATCTCTAGATATCTTCATCTTTTTAACATAAAGTCTCAAGTGTAAAAGTTTACGTCTATGATCCAACTTCCAAAATTAAATGTTACAGCTTCATCAAGATGAGGAATAAAAACAAAAATGAATCAAAAAAAAGAAAAAAAATCTGAAAAACAAAACTTTGAAATCACACCCAGAGGATCCTGGGAATGATTGTAGTCCACAGGAGGAGAAATGAGCCACAAATATTCATTATTTTCTTCTTTGTCTCTGAGGTGACCAATCACAGCCGAGGTTGGCTTGAAGCTCCGCCCCCTCATCATGATTATTCCGATCAACAGATGGATTTCGACTGTATCGAGAGAGTCGGTCAGACAAACTGTTTGGGCTTCTGGGTGGTGGTGGGCGTGGTCTGTGGTGGGAGGGGCTTGTGCTTCTCTGACGCCTCTCCTTGGTCACCATGGAGATGAGGGGGGGCTTCAGCTGTAGTAAGTAAAAGAGATGTTTCATGTGGTGTTTTCACATGTGTGCTGTTTAAAATCCCCAGGGTACCTGAGTGTTACTTGGTAATTAAAGGGCTAGTGTAGCACTAGGTTGTAGAAACTACAGAGGCAGCTGGAGCAGAGTAAGAGATGCAGATGTTTGTGTGTTTGTGTCTCACTCTGTATCCTGGACAGTGCGTACTCCAGACCCTTCATGGCTTTGGCTTGGTTACTTCTGAACCTGGCGAGACCAAACTCCTGGAGAAGAGACACAAAGAATTAAGTCCCGTTTGTTCTGGTTTTATGCCTCAGAAGGAGGTGGAATGACTTTAATATTACCTGCGCTGCTCAGTGATTAGAATCCTGTCCCTGTATTTTTAACTGGAGCTGGCTCTGAGCTGCCGGGTCAGGTTGGTTCTGGTTCTGAGCTTTGTGGGTATGGGTTTGTATAACTGGACCTGCTCTGGACGAGATCCTGTTCATATCAGCAGTGTTTTAGACCTTTGGAGTGAGGATGTTTTGAGTTTTAGACCTTGTGAATGAAGAAATCTGGTGTCAGTGGCTTTGTTTCTTGTAAAAAGTGCCAAAAAGTTTTAACTTATGACACAAACTGAAGAAACACATCGACAGCAACACTACCTGACAGATGACGTGTATGTGTGTTTAATCACCAGCCTTGACTGATATTAACAGGTCAGGGTAGGTTTAGATTTTACATGCAGATGATGGTGGGCAATGGGTCGGTTCTGGTACTGAGCTTTGTGCATGTGGGTTTGTAAAACTGGACCTGTGCAGGACTCTGGAGAAGGTGTGTGAGTGTGTGTTCACACCTGTATGGGCCGGGCCAGGCCGTAGACAGCCGATGTGATAAAGGCCTCCCTCCTCAGTTTGGTCCAAGATGGCCGACTGTGGTCCTCCTCAAACAGACAGCGTTCTACCACCGTCTGAGAGACAGAACACAGAGAACTTTACAGTTCTGTCACTTTTTAGTCATAATTCAAGTTACAGTTCAAACGTAGGAACAACATGAAGGAACATTCAAACTTTCATAAATCAGTAAGAAGTAAACGTTCTCTCACCATCAGCGTGTTGTGGTTGAGGTTCCAGGTCTTGGTGGTGAGTGTGTGTGTGTGCGGGTCGACGATGGAGTCCTCCAGGACGTAGACGGCCCGGGCCATGTGAGCGGGGAAGACCCGCTCCGCCCAGCCCGGCAGACGGTTGGTTTTGGTCAGCAGTCGCCGTGACAACAGGTGGTTGCTGGGGGTGACCTCACGGTACAGGACGTCCTCAGTGAGGACATGAGTGCTGATTTACAGAGAGAGGGACACACAGTACATACACACAGTCCATACGTGTTCTTGTACGTCTATTATTGTGAGGACAACTTGAGTTTTAGGCCTTAAGAATGAGTTTGGAAAGATTAGGATATTTAGGAAAGTGAGGGACATTCTGGAAAGTAAAAATAAAAGTAAATTTTGGAAGATATCTGAATCAGTGGTGGAGCACCTCCAGGGACATTTAGACTGTGACAGAGACAGAGACAGTCTCACCTGTAGGGGTTAGGATAACGCTGCCAGAAGGCTGCCAGCACCTGATGCCACGGACTCTTAATGTCGACCTCACTGTGGAAATACCTCCCCATGTCTCCACACACACACACACACACACACACACACACACACACACACACACACACACGAAGCTCACGGCCGACTCATTCAGGAGCTGTAAAGAAAAACCAACAAGAGAAAACGAGAATCTACAGTCACTTCACTTGTTTTCACACTGAGAATATTTTCTTTATCATCAATCTAATTGATATTGTTTCATTGAAGAAGCTGAAATCAGAGAATTTCAACATATTTTCTTACAAAATGGCTCAAAATGCTAAAGTGATTATCAAAATAGTTGGTGATTAATTTAATAGAAAACAACTGATTTACTAATAAATTATTGCAGCTCTAATAACAACAAAATATTCAGAAAGTGACCCTTCAATGCAGTGAGTATTTTTTCTTTTGATACGTATATTTCACTCATACTTTACTGTTCCTATTTTTCATGTTTCCCGTCTTTATAGGGTTCCTACTTTTATTCTTCCTTTTGCTGTACTTTCTATTGATGCATATATTTTTGCTATCGACTTTGCGGCTATAATGCTGTAAATTTCACCCGCTGTGCGACTAATAAAGAAATAACTTATCTGACCTACATTTCAACAGTAAATTCTGCTTCCCGGTGCAAAAACATCTGCGTTGGCCGGGAATCGAACCCGGGTCAACTGCTTGGAAGGCAGCTATGCTAACCACTATACCACCAACGCTTCTGGTACTGATAAGGTGGATGTCGTGTTTTGCTAATGATAAGGTCCATGAGTGATATTATCAATCATCCTAATATTGATTTGAGTTGTTTCCAGTTATCGCTATCTGTTCTAGTTTACATTAACTTAGTTAAACCGCCACTAACGAGCGCGAGAACAGAAGTGGCTAACCGTGAGCGGTGCTAACGTTAGCTGTTAGCTAACTTTACATTTAAAATGAGTCGGCACAGCTAACCGCTAACTCCTGCACAAGACAACAGCTTCTTTCTATGTCTGCTGTGTCTTCAGTTATCTTAAGCTGAATTACATGACTGCTTTTAATTCAACCAGCGGGTCTAAAGTAAGATAGTTAGTTAGCTTTGCAGCTGTAGTTATTGCTGTTGTAGGCTAGCACGTTAGCGGTAATGGTCTTTGTTTCTAAAGATATTTGTCTCCATCAGCAGCAGTTTACAGGATCTGTATCGGCTCACTCTCATGAGCCGCAGCCGTGCAGATAGCAGGTTGTTGTAGCAGCTAACAGCTAACAGCTAATGCTAGCCGGGGAGCTCACTGACATACCTGCAGCAGCCTTTGATTCCCAGCAGCTCGGTGTTAAAGCCTGCAGGTGAACATGAGGGGCAGCATCAGTCAAACACTGCAGGTTTGTTCCGTTTGTCTTTGCAGCAGCTGTGAATTTGAGGTAGAAAGAAAGTAGGAGAGAAGCTGGAGTCAGGTGATCATAACACTGTCATAACGGCACCGGTGCACTTCTCACGGTCCGCCACTAGATGGCGAGCTCGGTTCAGTAGAAACAAGTCAGTGGACTTTAATTAGATGGAGACAGATTTAATGTCCTGTAGGAATAAACCTCCAAACACCACAGCGCATCAAAGAGCTCTGCATCCAATTTTATCTTCATTCTGTGTATTTAACTTAAAGAAAACAACTTTTTCTACCAATATGATGGTTAAGAAAAATCCTGTCAGTCATAGTGTCATTATTATATATAGAAGGAGAAAAACACAAGTTCTTTGTTTTCAGAAATCATTTTATTGATTTGAAACTACCTTGACTCCCACCCAGCCAAATCAGTTCTTCACACGCAGCAAGAACGTAAACTGACAAGGAAACAAGTAATCACAAGAAATTACAATAATAAATAAATACTTCAGCATTAAAAGGAATATACACATAGTTTCATTTAAAAATGATTGGTAGCTTTTTCAAGAGCAGAACAGAGCTATTGAAGTATTGGAGCAGCCAATACTAACTAATTAATTAGGGGGGTTTTGCATTTTGCAGAGAAGTCTGCAGTGTTTCTGGATGTTGTTGATATACACTCACCAGCCACTTCATTAGGTACACCTGTTCAACTGCTTGTTAACGCTAATATCTGACCAACCAATCACATGGCAGCAACTCAATGCCTTCAGGCATGTAGACATGGTGAAGACGACCTGCTGAAGTTTAAACTGAGCATCAGAATGAGGAAGAAAGGAGATTTAAGTGACTTTGAACGTGACATGGCTGTTCAGACAGGTTGGTCTGAGTCAGATTTCAAACTGTTGATCTACTGGGATTTTCACATACAACCATCTGTAGGGTTCACAGAGAATAGTCTGAAGAAGAGAGAATATCCAGTGAGCAGCAGTCCTCTGGGTGAAAATGCCTTGTTGATGTCAGAGATCAGAGGAGAATGGTCAGACTGGTTCGAGATGATAGAAAGGCAACAGTAACTCAAATAACCACTGGTTACAACCAAGGTCTTCAGAAGACCATCTGTGAACACACAACAAGTCGAACCTTGAAGCAGATGAGCTACAGCAGCAGGAGACCACACCAGGTGTCACTCCTGTCAGCTAAGAACAGGAAACTCAGGCTACTGTTCACATGGACTCAACAGAAGGTTGGGAAAACGTCACCTGGTCTGATGGGTCTCGATTTCTGCTGCAGCATTCAGATGGTCGGGTCAGAATTTGGTGTAAACAACATGAAAGCATGGATCCATCCTGCCTTGTATCAACGGTTCAGGCTGCTGCTGGTGTGATGATGTGGGGGTTATTTATTGACACACTTTGGGTCCCTTAGTACCAACTGAGCATCATTTAAACACCACAGACCTGAGCATTGTTGCTGACCATGTCCATCCCTTTATGACCACAGTGTCCCATCTTCTGATGGATACTTCCAGCAGGAAAACATGACATGTCACAAAGCTTGAACTGGTTTCTTGAACATGACAGAGACAGTCTGTACTCCAGTGGCCTCCACAGTCACCAGATCTCAGTCCAACAGAACCTTTGGGATGTGGCGGAACCGGAGATTCACATCATGGACGTGCAGCCAACAAATCTGCAGAAACTGTGTGATGCTATCGTGTCAACATGGACCAAAACCTCTGAGGAATGTTTCC
>JAJHUR010096604.1:0-14089 GCA_027495735.1 Lutjanus campechanus
TTTTTTTTTTTTTTTGCTGTAGCAGTGTTGTGTTTCACTCCAAGCTACTGATTCATTGTTGAAAAGGTAGACTGACTGTGTGCAGCAGGCTGTTTCTTCAGTACAGTCCTGAGAAAATGCACCAGACGTTGTCAAAAAATGTGATGAAATCTGTCTTTTTTTATGTAGATTTTGACCTGATGGTGACGTTACATAAAAGGTCAAAAACAATGATCAGATAGTTTATTGTATTGAAGCAAAGGAGCTGAAAAAGCGTGTAACAAAAAAGTGTAACATTTGGAGCTACAGATCATTTACAGAAACAATTTGAGATGTTTTTTAAAGGCAGATGAATTTATTCATTTGCTGACAGATTTAACTCAACACACATTTACAGTTCAGTGTAATTCACAGCTCCTGGTCTGAAGCTTCACTTTGTCCTCAAATAAAGATTCTCCTGCTGTGGCCTTTGTGCTGTGCAGTTCAGAGTTTGACCACTAGATGGAGCCTTTGACCCTCTCATCATCTGAGAGCTGTTTGTGTTTTTGGTGCTTTACTTTCACTTTTTGTTCTTTATACTTTACACTCCATTTCAGGAGAAAATGTTGCACTCTTTGCTTTACAAGTCAGTCATTTTGTTGACAATATTTTGTTCTTAATAAACAAAAATTTTGAATGCAGAAGTTTTACATATATTTTAACAATGGACTACCACTGCTTTCACTTAAAGGGACAGTTCACCCCAAAATCAAAAATACATATTTTTCCCCTGGCCTGTAGTCTTGTTTATCCATCTGTTCTGTTTGCCGTTTTGGTGAGTTTCAGAGTTTTAGAGATCATCATCATCGTCATTTGAAAACATTTGAAAAACTCAACAGTAGCGTCTCTTTGCAGAAATCATGACTCAGTTAGTCGAGATGATCCACAGACTTTGAGCTGTGATTCTGCAGGAGAATTTAAAGCAGTTCCAACATGAAACTGCTCACGACAGAGGGAAGCATGCATCCACTCATGGACGAGAGACGACACACAAACTATTTTGATGGATAAATAGCAGAACAGGCCAGGGGAAACATTTGCATTTGTGACATTGGGATGAACTGTCCCTTTAAATTTAACACTGAGCTGTTTAGAGGGGAAATCATTCTAAAAAAAATTTAAAAAGCCAAAAAGGTTCAGAACCTCTGGCTTCATCTTTAACAATGTTTTATTTTATAATATTATATACATTATATGTCATTCAAGTATCACAATCTTAAAGTAATGTAAACTGATTACTTTCCATTACTGTTGGACTACAGTATAAACTATGGTAAAATTGTTTAGCCTAATATAAAGTTTTTAGGGCTGCAACTAACGATTATTTTCATCATTAATTAATCAGTCAGTTATTATCACAATTAATTTATTAGTTGTTTGGTCCATAAATGGTCAGAAAATGTTGATCAAAGTCCAAGATGACGTCCTCAAATGTCTTGTTTTGTCCTCAACTCAAAGATCTTCAGTTTACTGTCAGAGAGGAGAAACCAGAAAATATTCACATTTAAGAAACTGAAATCAGAGAATTAATTAAAAACAATCATAAACATAGATGCAGATTAATTTAATTGTAGATGAATAATTTATCTTTGTAGCTATAAATATTTTGTTTGTAGTTTGTCAAGCTGTTTCTTCCTTTGTTGTGCACAATTGATTGATTGATTGATTGATTGATTGATTGATTGATTGATTGATTGATTTAGACAAAAACTGTGATATTTCCAACCAGTGAAACATTTTTTCACTAGAGGTCATGATAATAAATTGGCAGCTGTTTGTGCACTGAGCATGGTAGGATATCTTTCTTTATTTTAAAACTGTAATCCTATTAATAATCCACATTTACTAAATGTATCTGTAATCTGATTGTCTTGTTTTACATGTAATCTGTTACTCCCAAAGCCTTTTTCTTTTAATATAAAATCTTAATCTGAAAAATAAAGTTTACCTGTTGAATAATGTAATGAAGTAAAATAATTTAAAAAAGTGTTTCACTGTACACAGAGCAGCCTGTATTAGGTAGAATTTTAAAAAAGACACTTTCACCTCTTTAACTTGTACTCACAGCTCTACTGCAGGTGACGGCTGGTTTGTTCTTTCTGGACCTTTTCTTGACCTGTGAGGTTTCTGTAGAAGATACATCACATCTGTCAGTCCTGATGACAGACATAAATGATAATAAATCAAGGTGTATGTATTAATAGAGGCGTCACAGTATTAAATCAAAAATCAATGCAAATGAGCCTCAAATTTCAATAATCGAGATCAAAGGCAGAATTGAATTTTACTTGCAGTTCAGGAAGACACCGCGTCTGAAAGGAAAAAAAACAATTCAAAGACGACAGTGAAGCTTTTTAGCTTTTATGTTACTTATGTTATATTTGTAAATTAAGACTCAAAAGTTTAAAAGTCAAATGGAGCCGTGTTTGTGTGTTTGTGTTCAGAAAATCGTGACACCAAGTTTCCAGTTAAGTGAAGGAAAAAGTCACAGCAGCTTTGGAAAAAAAGAAACTTTATTTGGAAACATTATGGAGAGAAAACAAAAAGTAGAACTTGTTTTAGAGTTTTTCATTTCTGAAAATCAATTTTATTTACTATAATACACAGCGGATGACGTTAAAGTCAGTTGGTTTGTACACCGGTGAGACTGGATGAGAGCAGATCTTATCAACAGAATGATAAAAAATAAAAAAGAACAGTTGATTGATTGATTGATTGATGAAAAACTACAGACGAACAGCTTAATCTTTTATTATCTAGCAGCTGCTGAGCCCCCCCCTCACCCTCACCCACCCAAAACCTCCACCCCTCCCACCCCCCCACCCCAAAAAAAGACTCGAGCGTGTAGATCAGGGCGCTCCTGGCTCTGCTCCACTCTCGCCATTCGCTCCCTTCAATGTGCCCTTCAATGTCCTCTTCAGTCCAACATCATAAAACCTTAAAATGGGCTTTTGGCTACGTTCCATTCTGAATATTTATCCCCCTTTAACACACCCTTTACCCTCTCATTCACATCTCAAAGGAAAATTATGTCTCGCTCGTCCCATTTCAGACACATGTCCCCTTCAAAGTGCCCTTTAAAGTTCGCTAAATCAGATTTGTGGCCACGTTAAGACGGGCTTCTGGCTCCGTTTCTCTTCCTTCAGTACCACCTTTTCCTCAAATTAAAATCAGAAATTAGAATATATGTTGGGCCACTGGCTTCAGTCCTTTTCTACCACTTTAAGTTTGTATCCTCTCGTGTTATTATTATCTAAATTAAATCCTAAAATTTAGAAGCTGCAAAATATGACGTTTAAAAGGAGATGAAATGACAAAAACCTTATTTTTGCTTAATAAATTACTTAAATGGTCAAAATATATTGATTTTCTGCTGGTAGACTTTTTCTTTTTTGGTGTTGGAGGAAAAATAATTTAGATTTCTGAAATAAAATGAACAATACTGGCAGAATTTGGTTTTAAAAGGGACCTTTTGTTACGAATCTCAGCCGGACAGGAAGCCATATTGAGGTGAGAAAAAAAAAATCATGTGAGGACACAGGAGACACAAGTCTAAAATGGGACGCACCCCCAGTCGCCATCTTTGTGTGAATGAATTTCATCCCTCATCGCTGACACTCACTGAAACACTTGAACGCTGGAAACTTTCCCTCTAACTTTCCTTTTATGTAGTAGCACCAAAAATCACACAAATAACCACTAGTGGAGCAATGCATTCTGGGTATGATGTCCCGTTTAAGAGTCCAGCTGATAGATGTTGAGTTTAAAAAACAGTACTTGATCTGCTGCAGAAAGAGCAGAGGGGAAGTTAACGAACGCGTTCAATAAATGACTTAAACTGCTTTTAAAAGGGCTTTTAATTTGGTGACCAAACTTTACAGCCTCTTATTTTGTTAATCACAACATCAAAATTAACTTAGTGTGCAGATATTCTTACTATTTTCTACTGAATAATATTAGGACCTGGCATAAGGAATAATAAATCAGAGGAGGAAGATTTATTCTTTATTTTATGTATTCTTTTTGTTTAATGTCAAACTGTTGAGAATAAAATACTTTATTCTCAACATTTCTAAAATAAAAAGGAAAAATAAAACTTTTTTTTTTCTCTCATTTATTTTTCCCTCATGTCTCAGCCTAATACTCCTCTTTCATTTTCTAAAAGTGACACAAATCATTAATAAACGAGAGTCTAAAATGTTTTTTTTCCTGGAATTTGTTGTTTAGAAAGTGATCAAAACGTTGATAATGATTATTCATATTTCATCAGACTCTCTCTACATCTTTAAATATCTCTCATGTCAGAGCGTCAGCATCTGTTTTTAGGGCAACAACTAATGATTAACCTCATTATTGATGTCAGAAAATTAAAACAAAGAATCTGATCAATGTTTCCCAAAACTCAAGGTGACGTCTTGTTTTGTCCACAACTCGAATATATAAGTTTCACTGTCACAGAGGACGAAAGAAACCAGAAAATATTCATATTTAAGAAGCTGAAATCAAAGAATTTTGACTCTTTTCAAACTGATTAATCAATTATCAAAACAGCTGGTAATTAATTTAAAAGTTGCAGCTGTGTGTGTTTCAGATAAATCCCAGATGAGGTTTAAAAATCTTAAAAGTAGATGTGGATCATATAATATTCCATCAGGAGCACAATAAAAGCTTTTCTTTTTTGTTGTATTGTGTTTAATTGAACAAATTAACTGGACGTAAGACAGATGACATCATACAGAGCAGAAAAATATGTCGTAACGCTGCATTTTAGGTCATTAAGTCAAAAGAACCGTGTCATTTGGTCCCAACTGAGGGAAAAAGATGAATTTCTCCAGTTTGATTTAAATAAATATCAAATAAACTTTATTTTCTATACCTGCTGGATTGTTTGCTCGCCTGTAGACACTTTTGCATGTCGAGCGAACCTGCTGTGTCCTGATTAAAAGACTCTCTGGGTGATGACGGCAATTAACTGAATGAAATTAATTGATTGAAAGTGTGCCAATTTACCAGCCTATTATACTATAATTAGTACCAATTACCGATGTAGGATGAATTTAGATCCTTTTACTCAGGTAGAGGCGGCAAAAATACTCTTTTATCATCAATTAAAGATCTGAAAATGAACTTTAAAATAGTTAAATAAATCTAAAATGTGTGGTTAAAAAGTAAAATATTTCCCTATGAAATTTAATGGAGTAGAAGTACACAGTAACATAACAGGAAAGTATTAAAGTAAAGTACCTCAAAATTGTATTTAAAGGATAGTTTGGGTTTTTTTGAGGTTCAGGAGAACCAGTGGAGGAAGTAAAGTGATGTACTGCTGTGAACACTTCAAAAATAAATGTGCAGTTTAAGTTTATATATATAATATTTTCTCTGCTTTAACTTTGCCTTTTCCAGTATTATATGAGCCAAATATCGCTCTCTCCAAAGCCACCAGACTCCATTGACAAAATCAGTGATTTTACCTCAGAGAACACAGGAGTTGTTGGTCTGCTGCCGCCTTCATCATTTAGATAGTTTGTGTTGTGATGTGACTTTGGTGTTTTAAAGGTTTAATTCTGATTCACCAAAGTCACAAAATAATGCAAATAAACTAACTAAACTAGGCAGAAGTAGACCAACTACTGCTGTGTTCTGTGAGGTAAAACTGCTGGTTTTGTCAGTGGAGTCTGGTGGCTTTGAAAAGAGCGATATTCTGCTTATATAAAGGCAGATTCCCGTCAGAACAGTCTGTCAAATATAAACTATAACTGAATATTTATTTTTTAGTACATTTTGCTGCAGATCCTGTCCACAGCAGTGCATCGCTTAGCTTCCTACACTGGTTCTCCTGCTGCTTCTCCAACCTGCTCCAAATCACCCAAACTACACCTTCAATGTCAATTATTCTTACATGAAATAAAAAACCCGTTAAATAAAGAGTTATTGATATAAAATCTGCTCTTTTCATCTTTGTTCCAACATGGAAAACGTGTTAAACATCTTTGTTCTCGTGCCGTAGATTTAACGTTTTTAACCAGATGGACGTTAAAGTGTTAAAAGATTCTGGAAAAACCGTCATCTTTCAGAAAGGCGACGCTCCGTGCGTGTACAGATACATGAAAGAAACAAACTGAGGCTCAGGTGATTGAAAGTTTACAGTGTTACTAAATTAAGCTTCATTTCTGTTGATGTCGACTGTTTCTCCGCCCTCGTTCTGCCTCAAAGTGTCGTCGATGAGGGAAGAAAGCGATGAGGGATGTTTTGTTTTTCTCTTTCAGTCAAAGAGGAAGTAAAACCCATCGATTTGCTATCAACCACCCTCCCCATCTACACACACACACACACACATTCACACACACTCACACACCATTAGAAAAAAAAGATGGGTTTCAGTTACACCATCAGAACCACAAAGAAATATGATTATAGCTTCTGACAGATTATACAGTCCAGTACCCCGTGGTATTTCACTAAATCAGCAACCTCTGCTGCTGATAAATTTATATATATATATACTTATATATACTTCTTTCCTCTATTTAAGGAAAACTATTCGACATATAACCAAAAATATGATATTAAGAGTTGATTTCTTGCATGACGGAAAAGAAACAAATGCAAAAAATGAAACCCCTCTTAGAGTTTTTCCCCTTAAACCGAAAAGATTCAGATAAAACGATGCAAATCTGAACAAGAGCTCCGTTAGAGTTTGTTTCATTTCATTTTTTTTTTTAAACTTTAAAGTTCTTTTTTTTTTCACTAAGTGGCAAAACAGAGACATGCAAATTTTAGTTTCCAACAAACCAACAGAACGAAAAAACAGAAATGACAAAGTGGGGAGCGTCCTCCACGACGCACCATCGGACACGGAAGACGCCTCCTCGAAAAACCGAACAGATCCAGGATGCATCGCGACGTAGTGGTTTCCTCGCTCATGTGCCATCGTCGCGGGGTCGAGGGAGGGAGGGAGTGAGGGAGGGGGGGTCGTCCCTTCAGAACGAGAGACGTTGAGTCGTTGCATTAAGAGTTAGAGGCTCTACAGAGACGAGACGAGTTAGGCTGAAGGTTTGCAGCGAAGTCCGTAAAGTCTCGTGCAGGAGAGTTCGTCATTTTTAAATTCCCTCCTGGATCCCCCCTTCCCTCTGCAGAGAAGGTACAAACTGGCTGTAATACACACCACAGGTCAGTTCACACAGATCACACACATCAGCATCACACACACACACAAAATCAGACAATAAAAAAAAACATTAAAAAAAAAAGAAATAGAGTCCAAATGATAAAAAACAAACAAACAAACAAACATGAAATTGGCATGTGGGACCTTTGACACAAATCATCGTGCATGTGCTGTCCTTTCACGGGGTCATGTAGTGGGTCATTTCATTTTAGTCTTTTAGTATTTAAAACCAGAGAAACCACGCATCCCGCCCCCCCCCACCCCCGCCCGAGACGAAAAATAATCCACAATTTGTTATATTTCTGCGAGGCGTCGAGTTCAAAATCCACCGTGTTTGACGTCCGGTGTCGACGGGAGAGCTGTGGCTGTGACGTTTATCTCCTCGCCTCCTCTTACTGACTGGTTTTGGAGTCAAATGGTGAGAAAAGAAGAAGAAGAAGAAATGTTTTCCTGTGCCGAAATGTGGAGACCTGCAGGAAGACTCCAGGAAATCCTTTCAGCCAGCAAACAGTCAGTCAGTCAGATATCTAATCAGTCAGTTATTATCAGGGGTTTCAGTTGCAGTCGTGGGGACTTTCTACGTTTTATCTTCCCTTTTCTCTCGTCTCGGAGCAGGAGAAAGTGGCCCGGGGGTTGGGGGGGAGGACTTGCTGACTTGCCCCAGTGTGCTATTCCATCAGGGTAAGGTACTGTAGGAGGGGGGGTAATCTCTATTCATTTGCCCCAGAATCCCCTGGAGTCAGACCCTGCTAAACGATTAGTGTTGTCGTTATGTGCCAAATCAAATCATCTCATCAGTTTTTGTATCATAAAAGGGGCGATCAGATCCAAAAATTAGTTCCAAAAGGTGACGTCCGATTGTAATTCTCTAATCCAGGATTTACCTCGCGGGATGATCCGATCACACAGATTAATCCAACAAACGGTCAATGTGTCTCTGAACAGCAGCTGCTGATTCCTCAAAATTCACCCACCAGGTCGTTTTAGTTTTTAATTGAACAGCCGACCAGCAGAAGACGACCTCCAGGCGATTGTTGGCCAAAAGCGGCTGGCGGCGCACGCAATCCACCCCGGACTTCACTTCCCAGCATGCTCCTGTGGCTCTTAGATGAGCGGGTCGGGGTGCAGGGTGTGCTGGATCTGCTGCGGCTGCAGGGGCGGGGGCAGCTGCAGCGGGAGCAGAGCCTCCACCATGTTGTGGCAGTGTGGCGGCGGCGTGCCCTCGCTGCTGGAGCTCTCGGCCACCTCGCCGCCGTGGAAGAAGTAGTCGCTCTGCACGATGAAGGACTCGATGACGGCCTGGTTCAGCTTGGTGGTGGACAGCGTGTCCTTGTTCTCGAAGTCGGGCCGCATCAGCGTGGGCCAGAAGCAGATGGACAGGTTGTCGGCCGTCATCAGGGTGGTCTTGCTGTGCTGGCTCACCCTGCGGCAGGAAACAGAGACGGAGAAAGAGTTAAAATTCATCCAGATGTTACGGGGCCCTTTTTGATTTTATAGTTTTTGTTTAAATGTACAGGAAGTCTATAATTTGTCAAAAAGTAGCCTATTAAGTATGTAAGATTATTAAAAGTAGGACTGCAGTGATGCACCAACGTAATCCACGTAATTGATTATGAAAATACGCCGATTTGCCAAACGTGCATCGATGCATCACTATGAACTGCTGCACCACGTCAGAGCAGAGATTCACCCCTGAGAACAAGCTGCAGAGAGCAAACCTCGCCACGATCATCTCAAGTGTGGGAATATTCTAGACTGAAACGCAGCTGGACATGACTTAACACAGCAGGACAACTACTCTGAACAAGTGTTGGACGTGAAGCACAGAGCGATCTGTCCTCCTCCTGCAGCAGCGTCCTGTTTACTTCCTGTCAGCACCAGAGTTCAATATATCAGGATTATCAACACGTGAAACATGTCTCTGTTAGCTGAAGTCACCTCAGATAGATTTTCTAGAAGTTTCTTCATCACCGCCATAACCAGTTTAAGTTTTAAGTCAAAATACCGATTGTTCAGTTCAGTGAAACGCTGACAGTGATTAGTGATTAAAATAATAATCATCACAGCTCTTTTTAAATTTGAGGTCCAGTATTTTTCTGATCAGGCAAAATTTAAGGAAACAAAAATCCTCTAGACTCGGACTTGAATAAGTATTTTATAATATGAGATATGTATTTTATAAGTACGTTTATTCTCGTGTGAAGGTCTTCCTCTGTTCATTCAGAGTTACAAATGCACACATGCACTGTCATTATGTAGAGCTGGGCATTATGGGTAAAATAATGATCATGACAATATTAAGGACTTTTTCTAGGAATGTAGTAATACGCTGAATTTTACGAAATCGCAATTAAAAAAAAGTTTTGATATCGTACCAGACTGTGAAGATGTCCACTGGTTAATTATTTTATTTTATTTTTTTCTTTTTCTTTTTTTTTGGGCCTTTTTGCCTTTATTATATAGGACAGCTGAAGATCAGACAGGGAATGGGGTGAGGAGAGGAGAGGGGGGATGACATGCAGCAGAGGGCCGAAGGCGGGAGTCGAGCCAGCGGCCGCTGCAGAGGACTGACAGCCTCCATACATGGGGCGGATGCTCGACCAACTGAGCTACAGGGCCGCCCCAATTATTTTTATTTCATTTTATCAAAGGACTGGTTTTGCTCTGAAATTGTGGAGACATATTCAAACATTCATTGCTGCCTGCTTTTATTTTATTTTATTTTATTCTACCAAAGAAAGAGAGCAGAAGCACTTTAAGTTAAAATGAAAATGAAAATTTTTAGAACTTCTTTTTCTTTTTTAATATCATGATAAACACTGTATGGTGGACAATTTCCATTATCAGCATATCGAGCATCATCTGCAAAGTAATTCTAGAAAATAATTAAACTAATGTTAAAAACAATGAGCTGTATTTCACCGTTTACAGGAGCTCAAACTCTTTAAGTGTCAAACCTTTTCACTTTAATCACAGTTTGCTCAGATTCATTAATCTGGACAACAGAAACGTGTATTGAACCATCAGCCAGTGAAGATGTAGTGTGAACTAAAAGCCCCATCAGCCCTCATTAATCTGGCTTTCCTCTGCTGGTTCACTGAACCGCCTTAAGATGTGGACACACTTGATTTATTACTAAAACAAACACTAAAACTGAAGCGATTCTGTCTCGTCTGCAGCCTCGTCACATCCAGCAGCTCACTGAGGTCTTTAAATCAATAACTGATGAAGTGTGACATCATGATTAGGCTGGTGATTCATTCAATTTTCACAAAGTTAATTAAATTAATGACAGCTGTCACTGAACACCGGCCAGCTTGTTGGCTGCTGTGTGGAGCGGGATGAAGGCAGGCTTTCTGTTTACGCTGCGTCATCGGGCTCGCGTCTAGATCTCGTCTGATTATTTCATCGGCTCAGAAAATACAGGCTTGTTTTTACAAACCACAGTCGGATCAGAACAACTACAGCTGAGATCGACTCATCGCGCCTCCTGCGAGAACAACTCATAGGAACAGACGTGAACATTTTCCCCATATGTTCAATCCTCTCAGAGCCTCCTTTATATAAACTCACAGTATTTAACAGGATTTTAACTGGGAAAGACTGAAGAGCAGGTTGGTGTAAGTGGTGATAAAGTGCACTTATGAACCAAATCATATCATTTCTGGTGTAAGCTGATGATTGATTGATTGATTGATTAACTGTTTGTATTCTGCATGCATTTGCCTAATTCAGAGGGGGGATATAAAGCCGTGTTGAGGTCCAGGTGTGTCTTTACGCGCAGGCTACTGTACACCCTGGAGTGAAACTGAGAGACTGCAAAAAAGTCATTTTGCAGTTCATGTAAAAATGTTTATAAAAATATGTTTTGTTTATGAATTCACTGCATAAATTTCCAGTGAGATAATGCACTTTGCTTTAAGATATTTCATTTGTGTGGCTTAACAAATGTATTAATTTTTGTGTATTTTCTTTATTCGGAAAACCACTACTGTTGTCTTAACTGTCTAGTATCATCTAGTTATCTCTAGAATCATCTAATATTGTCTTATACTGTCTAGGATTGTCCAGTCCTGTCCTGTCCTGTCTTAACTGGAGTTGAGTCGAGCCTTTTTTGTGCTACTACCTACACCACTGTTTACCAGCATTGTTGTACTCAGACTGAAGTTGATATTAAGTGAAGAAAAGTGCAGGGAAAGCTCAGCAAAAGGGACAATATTTTTCTGTTTCGTTATCACTGTGATTACAGTGTGAGACAGGTGAGGAAATAAAACCCACAGAATAATTTTATTATGTGTTGGAGTCATCATTTTTTTTATCTGGACACATTTATATTCCAGTTTATATTTTTGCACTAGTTCAGATAAATGATATAAACACTCCATCCTGGTACAGCCCTTTTATAAACCACTGATTCCAGAAAAAGATTTTTCTCTAAGAAGTGAGGCCGGGTTGTGCCACAGAGAGGCGTATGTTTGTCTTATCACCTTAACTAAAGTAAAAATATATGTATAACTACAACCAACTTAATGCAACACTGCATATACATCTCACAGCTCTGCGAGCTTATACAGTTCAGTACTTGTTGGTAAAGTTCTCTCAGGGTCTTTCAGCAGCAGGTGTTTGGTTCAGTTATCATCTTGTGTTGCATTAACAGTGTAACATCACCTGCTGAAGTCTCTAATGTCTTCTCATCTACAGTGAATGTCATTTCAGTTGTGGATTGTTCCGCTTGACGTTCTTCTTAGCGTCTAACTTCATGTCAGAGAATTTCCTCTTTAAGTCTGTCACAGTGCAGCTCTGCTCCGATGACACAACGTTGGCAGCTGTATTATTAATATTTCTCCTTGTTTCAGATCGTCTACTACGACTACTTAACTTGTCATGTTTTAGTCTGCAGCAGAATCTGAAGCTCTGCTTTTCTTACTCTGGTAAGACTGTAAGACGACAGCTTTATATGTCAACTACAGGGATGTAGAGGTGAGACTGAAATCAGCGATTTACAGGTTTGGTGAAATCAACTTGCAAAACACGCACAAGCAAACCTTAAAGGTGGCCCGATCGATCATTAAGTAACGACTTTTGTTCTAAAAGGATTAATCAGGGGTTTCGATTGAGGCCGCAGCAGCAGTGTCCGAAATTAAAACTCGCCAAGCATCGAATGTGGTTAGATTTTCCGTTTGGAGAGCAAATCTTAAAAGGCTATCCGCCACACTGTCAGGTAAATATCTGCACCACAATAGTCATGTAATGTTTCTTGTACAACCTGACACACCAGATGGTTTGTTGTACAGAACCATCTGGGAAGTCGTCCTTCGAAATGGTTTGGAAAAGGGCGGGCACAAAAAAAACACTTGGAAGGTGACTGGATGAATCATCTGTCTATCACATCCAACACGGGATAACTTCACCCATTCGGATCAAACTCTTGCTGAAGCTGGTTGGGAGAAGAGCGAAAACATGTTTTCCATGGAGGGACGCCTTCAGTGCTGTTCTTTGCTGCACCACTTCTAGTGTGGATACAAACAGATAACTTGAAGTCTGGCAGGATGGATTCTGGCCTGATCTTGCAAATCCAGCTGCCTTGCAAAATAAGCTCCAAGTACCTCTGTGATGAATCTGCTTTGTTGGTGATTCACCCCAAAAATCCTGATCGAAACACCCTTATTAAACCTCAATGCAGTTTAAGAAATAATAACTCTGGACGAGACAGAATTAGCAACAAAACTAAAGAAAGAAATAAGATAGAAACTGTTTCATCCCCTCATAAAACCTTCTACTCTGACACAAAGTCAAAACACAGTCAAACAGCCGTTCTTGTTTGACACAAAATCAAGTCTCGGACTTTGATTCAACCGTCTGATCAGTCTGCCGGATGTTTTAGAGAAAATTAAACTCACCTTCTCAAAACTCATGTTCTCAAAGTTACTAAAAATAAATGTTCAGTTCAGCTGCTGCCAACATTCAGAACATGTCGGCTTGATGTCAAAACGGCTTCATTTACATCCTGTGACGAGTTTTTAAGTCTAAATGAAGCTACCCGCTGCGATGTGTTCACTGTCATGACATTTATGTGTACATTTAAACGTCGAGGCGTTTAGCTGCTGTTGGAGCTTCATACTGAGGATTTAACAGATAAACAACAGCACACTGACTGTGTGTGTGTGTGTTCTGTGTATGGGCTAAGAGTGTGTGGGATAAGTGCTTCTAAGCTCTGTGTGGGTGTGTTTATGTCTGTGTGTGCACGTGTGTTTTAGCTCAGAGCGTGTGTGGAGCATATGTGTGTGTGTGTGTGTGTGTCTTACCTGTTGAGGTGTGTGATGATGTATTTGAAGACCTGGTAGTTGACAGAAGGAAACTTCTTCACGATCTCCCGCAAGACCTGCAGGCGCTCGATGTAGTCCACGATTTCTGACACACACACACAAACACACACACACACACACAGGGAGAGAAGACAGAAGGCATTTTACATTTTACACACACTCTCTCTTGGGAACGGAAATTATACTCTCTGGAAAACAAAAGGCTGAGAAGCTGCCAAGAGCAACTCCCACGCTGTGCACAAACACACACACACACACGCACACACACACAAGCGCTAAAGCTTGTGGGCAGACGCGATACTCGCCTGCATCACGTCTTTACTCTGAACTGGCTGAAAACAAAACAGGTCAGTTTTTGCAGAGTAAGAAAACAAACAGTTTTGTGTTCAACTGTTCAGACTGAGCTGTTTGTGTTGAGCTACGGAGCTGAAATAAAATGCAAAGAACTTTGAATGAACTTCTTCTTGGGGTAATATTTGTATTTGTGTAGTTTTTCCTGCCTGTAATGTTCAATATTTTAATGTTCTGTCTTTCACTGTAGCTGACAGTTGTGTTTCTGATATATGACTATTTGTCA
>JAJHUR010096605.1:0-13803 GCA_027495735.1 Lutjanus campechanus
TTTTTTTTTCTCTCTTCCTCCTTGTCATGTGTGGACAGTGAAAGGTAACATTTATTTTTAGAGGTGCCATCCCCAACAGATAACGAGAGCCTGGTGCTCATTACCACCGCTGGAAGATAGTGAACTGTCACATATGGGTGAGACAAATGTAGAGCAGCCCCCCACTGTCACCCAAATGAAAATAATTACACTCCAGAGGCCCCTCACCTTGTTCTCATTACTCACTGGGTGCAAGGTTCCGCCAAGACAGAGGCACGATGCATATAAAATAGATATTACACCGCGATGCAGACAGGATTTGAACCATCTTTTCGCCATTTGGTTTGTGCGTTAAAAGAATTTGGTGATTCGTCTAATGCGGTGAGGAGAAGAAAAAGAGATGGAAATGAGATGATGTGTGTGTCTGAGAGTGAGCAAGAGACAGAGGAAGTGAAAATGGGGTGAAAATCTGTTTAATTTTCAGTTTACAGTGCATAAAATGATAAAAAGCTGTTTTTCGCACTATCTTTAGAGGTAATCACACACGTAATTAGAAAGAAACACCGTTCAGGAATTTGTTCTTTGCTACCACATTACCTTTTAATTATGTTAATGTACTGAGAGAAGCCTAATGTCACGTTTTTCAGCAGCAGGAATAATCATATTATGAGTATGTGGAAAATGTTCACTGCCAAAGATTGGGACCCTCTGACTTCCCAACCCTTTCTGTGGTACTTAGGCCCTACTGAATTCACACTCACTACTTTTCATTCTTTTAAAAAGGCTCTGGAATTTTCTAGAATAGCTGGGCACTGTAGTTTTTAATGAACATTACTCAACCAGTACACAAAAACACTGAACAGGAGCACAAGAGTAAACAGGGACTATTTTTAGCTGTGGATTATTACATATGTGCGGGTACGCAGCCTATCGTTCATTAAAGAGGAGGTGAGGACGTGTAGTGGGCTCTTGTAAAGTCTATAGGCTGTATGGAGACACAAAACATGTCCACGATTACAGAGATGGAAGGACAGAACAGAGAGAAATGTGGATTACAATGCGGTTTGCTATTTCAGCACCATGGACAGCAACATGGATTTATCATTAAACAGTGACCTGCTGATATTTTGTATGCAATGCCACTTTAGTCGGTCGTAAATAAATAAATTAATTAATTAATTAATTAAATAAGCTATGAAATAAATACATGAGGCAATAAATACATATGTAAATATATATGTATATGTATATATATGTAAATATAAATATATAAATGAGTCAATATAGTTCAATAAATAAATTAGTTTATATTTAAAAAGATGTTTTAGGATTATCTTTATTTATTTCATAATGCCACATTTATTTTCCCCTGATTTCATATGCAAATTAAGGGGGTGTGGTTACCTCATCGATTCAGACCAAAGCAAGAAACACTTTATAATAACCATTAATAAATGATAATAATAAATGGATAGTTATTTTATTATTATTACCACATGCTTCATCATAGCTGATTAATCTAAATTATATTCTGATTAATTTAGTAAACTAATCAGAGATTTGTATCACTTTAATGTTTAATAATTAGTTTGTAAACCGTCTATAAACATTATTTGGATGGCTATTATATAGTTGCAGCTGATGATTATAATACCTTATGTACTTATGTTATACACGTGAATTTATCTAAATAACTTAAAATAGCTTATTTCAACCCAAAGCAGGAGCTTTTGCTAAATCCACCCAAGCAGTTTTGTTTCCTAAACCTAAGGAAGTTGTTTTTGTGCCTTTATTTTGAAAGTCAACGTGGATGTGGCATATTTAATTTTGCTGACCATGCACATGCAAAACTGATGCTAGAGGAATACCTGTAGCGACCCGTATAGAGCCACTTATCAAGCTGCTGTATTTAACAAGCTGGCAGTGACAACATGCTGTCTAACATTTTTTGGATGGCTTTTATAAAGTTATTTTGAAGCCGTGGTTGGTGTCAAACTAACAAGGCTGGCAAATGAACAGAACAGTTTTACATTCAGTGATGTTGGATGTCCACACAGCCACACAGGAACAGTAATAATGTTAGCCTCAACCACACATGAGAAGATAGTACAAGCATGCCAGCAGTGTGTGGCCTGCTTTTACAATAAACAAACAGACGTGGCAGTCGACAACACAAGCAGCAACACTATTCTGAAAAAGGCCAGATAGCCAGCGTCTATGACAAGCCTGTCATCATAAATAATGTATCAAAAACAACTTTCCAATGATGTTTACATCTGGCAGCTGTCATATGTCAAATGACCTGGAACCCACTGTAGCCCGATATCCAAAAAGTTAACAGTAATGTGGCTGGATCTTATAGCACCATAGCTGGCTAGCTGCACCTTCAGAGGCCAAAAAAAAGTTTACCTTACATTCTTTTTTTTTTTCTTTTTTTTACCAGTCATTAACAATGACCAGGGAAGCAGCTAATAAAAAGCTGAATCTTACCTTACTGAAAGAAAGGTAAGAGTGACCCTTGTTAGTTTACTTTCTCCACATAAAACATATTTATTCTACTTAGTTTCAGTCCAATTTTCTCCCCTGGTCATCCGCTCCCCATCCCCCATTTTGAGAACCACTGAGCTAACAGCAAGACACTTGCCAGAGACTAGACTGACATCAGTAATGATGATGTTACATCACCTCCTGATTGCAAACCAGTTTCAGAAACTTTTTGATCTGGGTAACTGGATCAGTGTTCCTCATTGATTGTTTTAATGATTGATGATTTGAGTTTTTCACAGCTGTGAAAGATATATTAAGCTTTGGCTACACTGATGACATTTATTAGTGAGGTCAATTCATCATTGGTTTTGGCCTTTTCATGGGATTGGCTGTCAATTAGAAAAATATGAAATATCACCATCCCTACCGTTTAATATTAAGTTCAGGTTCATGGCCAAATGATGACAAGGACAATCTCTAGCATCTTCATTATAAATACCTCCTGCATCGGCACCAAACACACTGATCACAAATCAGTAATGCAAAATAGTTCAATACACACAACACTTGATTAATAAGCGACTGGGTCACAAGGTGGCCAATGAGAAACATACTGCCCTCTTATCTATGTACTGCCACAAAGGATACAGCATTTCATCAGCCATGCACAATATACAACTATTTTAATGATAACTAATGTGTAAGCAATAGTTTAATATGAGTATATTCAACATTTTTTGGAGAGATTTTTCAGAGTGATGTGAATTAAATTCTTATCTTTTGAATACACAGATGCCAGTCTATGGGGGAATGATCTTCGCTGTGCAACTTCTCCAAAGTGGCAGTGTAATTTCCTGTATTAGGAAATAGGTTTTTGCACCGATGGCTCACGGATAAAAAAAATGAAATGCGTTCTAAAAAGGTAGTTACATTAACAGAAGCTGATAGTGACTTCATTGCTCATATAATCACTGGAGAACGGCTTATGGATGAATGAGATTTTTTAGATTCAATACATTCAATAGCCCATACAGCAGTCTGTCCATTTTCTAATCTGATTATCCAAGTCAGGGTTATGGTGGAGTGCTGCACACACTGGGTAATATGAGGCTTAGGTCCTCCAAAGGCTCTCATTTTATTGCAATAATAGGCTCCATTATACAACAATAAATAAATGTTATGCAACTAAAGGTTAAAGAGAGAGTTTAGATTATCTTGAGGGGGGCTGTATGCGGTACAGATTGATAGTGAGTGTATTACCAACAGTTAGGACTGGGGATGGTTTAAAAATTTGCAATATCGGTGCCTTTAAAGTGATATTATGATATATCATTCAAAACCTTTTTTCCTTTTTTCCCCCTTTGTTCCACAGAACCACCTGGAAAGTCGTCCTTAGAAACTGTTTAGAAAAGGGTAGGTACTTTCAAAAAATACTTGGCAATACTTGGATTGGATGAACTATCTATCACACCTAACAAGCTTATTTCAATCAGTCAGATCAAACTCTTGCCGAAACCAGTCAGGAGAAGAGTGAAACCGTCTTTTTCTGTGGAGAAAAGCCCCGAGTGCCGTTCCTTGCTCTTCTGTCGGTGAGGAAATACTCTCCAGTTCTGATATAACTGATGCTATCACAGTATCTATGCTAACCTCTTCAGGAACAGGCCTTTTTATGTTTGAGACGAGTCACTTCCATGGATGCTTCTCGCTGTCGTCGCACTTAAAACCACCCCTGTAGCTGCCAGCAGTCCCTCCTAAGACACTGATTAGCTGCTGCACCACTTCTGGGGCAGACAAATGGCAGAACTCGAAGCCTGACAAGATGGATTCTTGCATCTCAATCCAGCTACCTCGCAAGTTAACTTAAGTAGTCCTTTCACAGTTTATGCATTCATTTTTAGGCACACAGCATGGCCATACTTTTGAACCTTTTGGTGGCATCTCGGCGTGCTGAATTACCACAGACTGTAGCTGCTGCGGTAGAGGGCAAATCACATGTTGCATTAAATCAAAAAGCGCCTGCACTTATTGGCTGCGAGCAAAACCACGCAAGGTCTTTTGTTTTCTAGATAACAGTGCAAATGCAGGTACTGCTTGACCAAATTTCAATTTCAGTTGATATATTAAAAAAATTGAGTCCCCAACCCTAAAGTAAATGGTGGTCAGCATGCCCCCAGTTTGTACCAGCACAGAAGCTAAGCACTGTACGGCATATTAATAAAGCTTTCATCACTTTACTTTGCCATCAGACAGCCTTTTCCAACAGTAACCTGTTACGTGAGCCAAATATGGCTCTCTCCAAAGCAACCAGACCCCTGAAGGAAAAACAATAATTTTACCTCACAGAACACAGGAGTTCCTGGACCGTGTTCTGTGAGATAAATTTACTGTTTTACCTGAAGGAGTGTGGTTGCTTTGCTTGTTTTAGGTAGTTAAAATACGTTTTGCTGCTGACACTGTCCACAGCAGCATCTATTGTAGGTAAATACACTGACTATGGGTAAATACCTCACACAACCCCACTTGAAATCATCTAAATGATCTCTTTAACCTTCCGCTGTACACCATTTATTAATCATTGTGTAATGGGACCTATTATTGCAATAAAGTGAGAGCCTCTGGAGGACACAGCCTGCTTATTACCCAGCGTGTGCAGCAGTCTACCATGACCCTGACCGGGACAATCTGTTTAGAAAACGGACAGACTGATGTATAGGCTATTGAATGTATATTGACTCCCACTTCAAATAATCTGAACTGAAATGTCAAATCTTGATCTTTGCTGTTATGTATTGAAGTTCTTCTTTGAAACTCTGAGAAACACAGAATTACTTTTTGTGAGTTACAAAATAAAAAACCAAGGACATCACCAGCATCGAATAAAATATATATACAGTACTGACACTACATGGTATTTATTTTTTCTTTAAAACTTTCCATAACTACTGGAATAGAATAAGTGATCATTTTGACTTTTGACTTCCAAACACTATTGTCTCTCATGATAAATAACCAGACTAAGAGATTTATGTATTAATGCAGATTAATAAGCATGTTATTAGAGATCAGATTAAAATTTTAGTTTAAGAGCGGGGAAACAGTTAAATTTATTTTATAAGATTATAAATATTTGTAATAAGTAAGGGTGCTTTGTTCAGTTATAGGTGCTGAGACAAGAAGTGTTACAACCGTCCCTGGTCTCCCCTACTTTATTTTTAGTTGAATATAATTAATTAAACATTTGTATTTTAATGTCAGGACACCATTTGTGAAGTTTTATTGAAAGAGACAATGATAGTTGCTAAGCAACCACGATCCGTCTCCAACTGTGCGAGGAAAAAAAGAAACCAACATAACTGCGGCAATTTCTGTGTGGTCAATATGATGGTCTGTGACCAAAATAGGTAAAAATAATCACATTTTCTTTGCCTTTTGTGTAATTTATATTTAATTTAAGTTAAATGTATCTAAGTCTGCAACTAGCAGCATTGAATTTTTTAATTCAACAAAGTTATTGCACATATAAATGTGAAAATGGTCAAAGTGGCCATGGTGTTAACAGCAAATAATAAAGTTTCAGCTTAACACAAAGACACTCTCCACATTCAAAATCTGTTGAGGGAAACACGGATTCTACCGAGAAGAAAGAGAAAAGGCATCTCAAACCACAAAAGCCATTTTCCCAGAATCCTCCCTGCCAAGCAAAGTGAACCCGAGCATCAAATATTGAGGATCTTTCTGAAGATGTCCTTGTGGGTATTTTTTGCCACCATTAAAACTACCTAAGTGGCAAAGGTCAAAACACATTAAGAACCGTGCCCGTCCTTAAGCTGTCACCGCAGCCTGCCGCTGAAAATTTCCTTTTACGGAAATGTACCTGTCCCGCGTCCTCTGAATCTAAAAAGGATCATGATCCCGCGGGACCGAACCCTTTGTCTCTTACTCTGCTCTCCAGCTGTCAGAAGCTGAGGGAATCTTTTATTCTGAGTGAGAAATGGGCCTTCAGCTGAGTGTTGGAGACTCATGAGTTATTAAGCAAAGAATCCATTGATTATTGATTGCAGATCCTTTCACACTTATATGTATTTAATGTCTGAAGAACTTGATTCTGGGACAGTCTAGCTCTTGAGAGATTCACTTTGATGTCTGGGGCGCTACTAAGTCATAAATATAAGACACATATGGAATTGATTCAGCGATATCATAGAATTATGACATTTCTAACCAGACAGAGAGATGTGGACTGTGCTGTGGTTGCTGCCATTTCACTGACAGTGTCCATACAACATTACCTAATTAAATATGTCACATAAAATCAGACTTGAATGTGGATTATAATCACCAGATTCACCAGAAAAGTATATGAGCAAACTTGTCACATCAGTTTAATGAATGGGGGTCTCAACAGAACGGGCATCTGGTCCGTAAATCACGTGTCCTGTGTTCTCTTTTTAGAAAAAAAACATCCAAAATGAAAGGGACATTTATATTTATTTGGTTGAATTTCCAGTATTAGCCACCGGACACCCCTGAAGAAAAAACACCCGTTTTTGTGGGAAATGTGTAAGTGGTGTAATATTTTCAAATTCAAGCAGCTGCTTTCAGGTGTCTCAGCTTACGGGAAGAGGAAACTAAAACAGTGGATACAAGACGGCAAGAAAGTGCACACTTTACACGGTGGCTATCTAAACCAAAGAAAAATAATGAATAAAAATCTTTTTAAAGAGCAGAGGCTTTTCTGCTGCTCTGCATACAGTTTGTTCCTTTTGGCAAGATGAATTGAATATTTTAATACCCGGGAAACGATTTTAAAGCAGAATTTACAAGAAAACAATCGATTCCTGCTCCAGAATCTTTCAACTGAAGATATTCTACAAGATTACTGTCTCTAAAAAACATCTTAATATGTTTAACAATCGTCACGATGTAGTTTCTGTAATGAGGAACAGGAAGAGCGGATGCATTTGTTTGTTTTTTTTATTCGCCATATGTTGCAGGTTTCTGGACCAAAATCCAAAATTGTCTCAGGCCACTCAGCATTTACACAAACATTATATTGGGAGTTCTGGATAAAAAATGCCACCAGTTAATAAATACAATTATTCTGTGATGTAAAATATTTATATTTAAAGCTCAATTAAGCCCTAGTCTGAATCTAAGCTGTCTCAAAAAATACACCATAAAGTCAACTTATTTTGGAAAAAGTAAATGCTAACAAAAACTAAAAACAACATAATATGAAACAGGAAAATAAGAACTCTTTATATCCTTTAAAATTTAAAAATGTCAAGGCAATGTACTGCAATAGAATTTTGAGTTTTGAACTCGAATTCTTAAGTTTTGAAAATTAAGGTTTGCAAAACCAACTACTGATCTTTTGTTGAGATAATTTACTTTTCTTCTTTAGATAAATTTAAAGCTTTTAATTTTAGAAACTCAAAACATTGTATTGAGTAAATTCATTGAAGTGAAAGTAAATGTTATTTTTTTTACATTTTCAATTAAAACATTTTATTTTTCAGACTAAAAAATGACGAATCAGGTTCACAGCTCACTGTGATCCAATTTTGGGAGAAAAAAATGTAGTTTCTAAAGCTCAAGGATGAAACAAAATTAGAGCTCTTTGGCCATAGAGACGCTGCTTATGTTTGGAGGAAGAAGGGAGAGGCGTATAACCCAAAGAACACCGTCCCCACAGTGAAACACGTTGGTGAGAGTATCATGCTGTGGGGATGCTTCAGTGCGTCTGGAACTGGAAATCTCCTCAAGGTGGAAGGAATCATGAAGAATATGTGAAGATTTTGAAAGAAAACCTCAAGCAGTCAGCAGCAAAACTGGGTCTGGGTCATCGCTTTGTCTTCCGACACAACAACGACCCAAAACATACTTCGCTCCTGGTGAAAAACTCCAGAAGACCAAAGTGAACGTTATTGACCGGCCTGCACAAAGACCTGACTTCAATCCCACTGAAAATCTGAAAAGAGTCTCTCAAAAGATGTTGATCTAAAGAAGAAAAGCAAATTATCAAATATCTCAACTGAAGATTATAGGATTATAGGTAGTTTGAATTGGACTCAAAACTCAAAATTCTGTTGCAGTGCACTGCCTTGAAATTTTAATTCATCTCAACTTTTTGTTTTACAGTGTGTAAATCTTATTTTAATTACTAAACGGATCCTTTCAATTGTATTTTTTTTTCTTTTTTTTTGTTTGTTGTTTCTTCTATTTTATTGGAGTTGTATTATAATGTCTCTACATTATCATGAGCGTTATGTGTATTATTAACCTGTATTAATGAAATAAACTTTTTTTAAAAAGCAAACTCAACCACATGAAGAAAGACAGAAGACAGTCGGGACTCATCCTTTGGAAAACATGAACAAAAAATTTCATGGCCACACAAAGTTGCTGACAGCACCAAAGTGTTGGACGGACAGCGTCGGACTGACCGATCGACCTGCTTTGCCATCCCTCGGCTCGTTGGAAAAAAAAAAAAAAGCTGAATTTCAGAGGCCAGCTTCATCTTTGGTTCAACACAAAGAAAGTGTAACTGCTTGGAGGCAGGCTGACTGGCTCAGACAGCAGGTAAACAGACACAGTGAGGCATGGGGGACGTGCTTGAAGTGCCAGCTGGAGGCAGAGAGGGAAAATAGTTCCCTCCTGCCACGTCGGCTCAGACACCTGTCTCGAGCCAGATTAATTGGCTGAGGACAGGTTAAAGTGCACACACTCAGTGACAGAGAGAAGGAGAAGAACAGACCTATCTGTGGACAGTTACACGGCCGCTCTACATTTTCCATTCCGCCTGAGTCCGTGTGTTTTATAGCCTGCTCTGAATGTGTGCGGTAAAGTCGGGCTAATAAATGTACATAGCTGAATAGTGTGAATTTGAAGATGGTTTCTAGACTGTGTGAAACGTTGGTGCCAATAAATGTGTGAAAATACCATTTTCTGTGTGCGCCTGTGTTAGCAGGCCCTGTTAAAAGCCACTCAGGTGGCTCTGCGGTACGTTTATTGACACTGAGTGGGAGCTTTTTTGGCTTTACCACAAAGCATTATAGACTAACCTCAAGGACAATTCAACCTTGATTATGAAGCCAAGTACTTATGGCCTGTTCTCCCAGGATTTCTGCAGATAAGGGACCCTTTGATGATCACGGTTATGATCACGCAGATGGAATAACCAAAGGCGAGCACAGGCACAGAGGTTTCAGCTGAATCGGGTGAAGGATTTTGTTTGTTACTGGTAGCTAGACGCAAACTCAGGCAAGATATGTTTTTCTCTATGTCGAACGAACGGGTGATTCAAAGTGCTTTACACGAGGCAAAGACACGCATTAAAACACGGTGAAGAGAAGAATAAAAATCAATCAAAATACAAGACTGAAGTGATTTAGTGCAGTTAACAGTGAAAAAATAATAATTGGATCAAATTTAATAAATGTGTGCAGCAGACAAAATCAATCCATTAATGCAAAACAACAAAGAGTTTAATTTGCATCATATAACTGGTAGTTCCAACAGAGCAATCTGACATTTTGACATTTAGAACGAGCTCAAATTCGCATGACAGCACACAGTACTCATCGCTAAAAATATTTAATACATAATTATATGTATAAATATTTTTTGGACAAAAATAAATAACGTGTGTAACATGATGAGCAACACCCGACGAAATGGGAAAATCAGACTGACCATTGGACGGTGCTGGAAAGTAAACAAGTACTCAAGCACATGTACTTTACTTATTTCTCTTTCACTACTTTATACTTTCACTCCACTACAGTTTAGAGAACAAAAACACTACATTTGTACTCCACTTTAACAGCAGTGGCTACTAATTACTTTTTAGATGAAGAATATTTAAACCAGACATTAAACCAGCGGTCTTCAACATGTTTGGACTGTGGTCAACGTTTCAGATGTCTGAGTTGTTGTCACTTCCATCAGAGAGACACATGGATTCATTTAAATGAACAGTTTAAGGCCAAAAGAGGTCAAATCATCCAATATTTCACAAAAAGTGAACATTAGAGAAAAGTCCAAAATATGAACACAGATTTGTGTGTCTGAACTTGTTCTTTCTTCTTAAAGATCCGACCCCTCAGATTTATCTTGTGACCCTTTGAAGGGGTCCAGCCCCTAGGTTGGGACAAAACTGACTAACTGCATATTAAGAAGTTCAAACTAGCTCCAACTCAAGCTACAACAGTCACAGGAGGCAGTTGAGTACTTTTACTTTTTAAGTACTTGAGCTGGTGATGGTTCTGCACTTTCACTGCTTTTTGCTTCTGCAAAACTTTAAATTCGGGACTTATATTTGTAGGCTGAGTATTTTTAGATTGTGCTATTGTATTGGGTGGCTGCTTTTAGTTAAATAATGGATCTCAGTACATCTTCCACCACTGCATACCTGCCAGCATACCTGCCAATACCCCCCACCACATGCACGCACACACACAGAGCATCCTCCATCAACTATACTGGTGAGTCTGTGACTGACAGGTGCTACCTGCATGTGAACTTTGCAGATGTAGTAGCTGGATCTGTCCATGGAAAATGATTTTTTTTTTCACCAAATATCTTAGTTACAACAAGTGTCTGAGCCAGCAAAGCAGTTTAGTGTTTTTATGTGTGGTATTTATTCAGTTTGAGAAATCTCATAATCTCTAGAAAGCATAAACGTTGACTGAAGTTGTCTGTTGACTCAACACAGACTAGAAATTGTCTCTGTTGCTGGTTGTTAGTAAGGGTCAGCCTACTTGCAAGGTTTCATTACACAAGAGTTCTATTGACAGGACCAATTATTAGTCGGACCTCAGTGTTCCTTAATTGAAAAGTGGCCAAAAGTTTGGATGCATTTAAGACCACTAGGAAGTGAGGTTCCATCAAGCCAAATTTAGCTCCATGTATTTGGTTTTGATGAATGGCTTGATCGGACTTGGCACGGCTGCATCAGGTCAGGCTGCGACAAATCCACCGGAGCTGATCGCTGGGCCATTCTACACAATGCTTGTGATTTCACCAGATATGTGCCAAGTCTGTTTTTAATGGATGCTGTGTCAATCAGCGCAGAGCAGATCGAGCGAGAATGCACAGAAACAGCATAGAGAATCTGGTCAATTTTCAAAATAAAAGTGCAGACTTGCAATCATAAAAACAGATTAAAAAAACTAGGAAAAAAAACATATTTAAGTAGCCTTATCTATGGCAAAAATCATGCAAGTAATCATAATCAGCAGGACATGAAGCTGTGTGAAGGATGGATCAGAAACATGGTGCAGATATGCTGTGTCCAGTGGAATCAACTGGTAAAGATCTAAAGGACCCATTACATTTTTAGGAAATGTTTTAGGGTTTTTTTTGCCCAGGATTTCTAAGTGATGAGGAACAAGCAGCATTAACTGTCAATGTAAAGATTTCTCAAGGTCTTCTGTATGTGGTAGAATCTTCTCCTTTTATACAACAGAAAATAGACCCCTGCAGTCCTCCACCCTGCTGGAGATGAGGGTATAAATGAGTTTCTCTGAATCCTGAATGGACATAAAACTTCTGAAGCCTACTATCCACCGAATGTGGCTACCACAAAGAAAGAAATGAATGGATCCTATCTTTGAGTCTGATATCCAGCTTTCATAATACATCAGTGGTTCATGTTTGTAAGAATCCCATCACGCTGGACTTACTTTCTTCTAACCCTGCATTTCAGTACTGCGTAAATGGTGCACTTTCCTGCCATGTTTTTGCAACAGAGGTGGTCTTACAGGAGAAATCCCTAACATATTTAGTGGAATAAATCATAAAATGACCACAGTATGTCATGAGAGATCAAGGAAACCTGCTAAGATGAAATACTTGCTTCTCTGATAACAACACTGCAGCTGCAGTGTGTCCTTTGAAATTTCTATTCTGAGCCAGAATAACTGCTTTAGTTTGACTATGTCATGTTAATTAGACTTCAAATTACTGCAGAATGTTTGCCGAATGAGTCAGTGTCTGTTTATGAGTCATAAGAAATCATTAATAATCTTGTAGAGGGAGTAGATGTTTATAACGGTTAAATCAAGCAAAATATTAATGGAGTTTTGGCAGGCACTAAGACAGGCAGCCACTTAACTCAAAGTCCAGAGCGTGTATTTTCGGAGCAGTGGGCTTTTGTTTTCAGGATAACAGGCTTAACATTATATTGACAGACATTTGACATTTGCTGATCAACTTACAGTGGAGGACTTGTCGTTGTTTGTTATCTCAATTTAAGATGTGTGTATCCTGCACTCCTGCAAAGCTTTTCCCAAGTCAAGAATACATATAGATTGTATATTAAATAGGCTTTCAATCTATTTGATACAGTCTATGGCTCCAACTCACTATTTAGACTGCAATACTTATTTTTGCATGCACAATTGCTACATATTACTCCTTTAATTATACGTTGTAAGTGATTTCCCCACAAATGCACATTTAATCACTGCATTTGCTGCAGCTCATGTAATTATTTTTCCTTGCCTTTGAGTCTATAAGCCTCCAATGACACTCTACTATCATTACACCAAACGCAATGTTAAAGGATCAGACTACATTGAGACATTAGCGTCGATTCATTTTTTCATTAGGGTTCATTGGGCAAGTGGGACATTCTGAGGGCAACATAAAAGCTCATTTACTCAAACCATTAGGCACTATGCTATCATGGTAATAGGCTCAACCTCAAAAGTGGCCATGTCCGTTTAAACAGAAAAGGCACACTACACTACTGCTGGTAGGTGTTTTACTTCAGCATGTGGAAATGTGCTAACAGATGGCACTTCTACTGGTGAGTTTGTTCTTGTTTGTAAATGAAATACACCGTCATGTTTGACTGAAATGCAAAAGCTGGCAATGATCCCTGGGTTTTCTAAAGCAACAATTTTAGTCTTACCGCTTTATTTTGCTGAATGACCCCGAGTGCGACTCTAACCGCCTGTAACAATGCTGTCATTATTTTTTAAGATGAACATTTTGCTTCTGAACTTCAGACAGAGAAATCTTGGAAAATTACAAAGCATCATGCGGCTTTATTGACAGTGTGAGAATGTTTGTCTGACTGTCTGAACCTTCGCAAAAAAAAGAAAAAGACCATCTACCTTTATCTGTTGGGAGATTCTTACACGCTGTGACACAGCATTCCTTTACAAATCCCTTCATCTGACACTAATAGATCTTTTAGAAAGATGACTCGTGCCAAATGTGAGTACGGAGAGTGGCAGACACTTTTTTTTTTTACGTGAGATCTTTTCCTCCGGAGACTTGACAAGATCCTAACAAAATTAGCGCTGTATTTCCTTTGCCCTTCTTCTA
>JAJHUR010096609.1:0-37176 GCA_027495735.1 Lutjanus campechanus
AAATAAATACAACGACAAGATAACTGCTAAAACAGTGTCCCTCTTGTTTCCATCAAGGTAATGTTCATCGTTTATTCATATTTTTTAGGTTGTACACTACTAACAGCTTGCAGCTGTGGGGTGTACATGTCGTGTTCCCTCTATCAAAGCAGTCATTATGCTGTCTTTTCACCCGCTACACCTGAACAATGGATCACAGTGAACTGGAGGGTGCATGGTGGAGTCGATATCAGACAAACACAAACATATTCATGAAATCAATTTCATTTAGTGATGAAAATGAGGGCCTGTTAACTTGAATGAAAAACTAAAAACATCACATTTTGCCTTGAGTGTGTCATTTCAATTAACAGTTGGAGCGACTTGAATGGAAATGTTGTTTGTTGTGTTTCAAGAGGCCAGGAAGCAGCTGTCTTGAAGAGACTTTTACTACTAACCCTCAACATAATTCATCTGCCCTGGAGCACTTTTTAAATGTAAAAAAAAGGTGTCTGGCAGAAGAGGCCCGAACCATCATCTTCTCTGTTGTATAAATAAACCTCACTGTTTAACTGGACTGCGAAGACCCAGTGACATTCACAGCAGACAGTACTCTGGTATGTAACTAAAGGTTGCAAAGCGGAAACAGCACGTTGGCTACAAGAAAGGGTAAACAATTCAACGTTCTATCTTAATCCAAGATGCAGGCATGCCTCATGTAAAGGTGAATCCACATAAAGTGGCGCTATATATACAAAATAAATAAATAAAAAGCACAAGCACGAGTCAAGGCTGAAGATGTGAGGTCAAAGAGGGGGTTAGTGGGAGAGATAAGGTTCTTACTTTCTTTCACTCTGCAGCTCATCTTTTCTGTTCTTCACCTCATAATACTTTTTGTCCAGCTCTTCAACGCGGGTCTTGACCTCATTCAGGTCTTGATCGAGTTTCTAAAAAGACAAGTTGAAAGTGGGTCAAAAACACTTCAACTGTCACGATGTTAGATTAAACCTGCAGAAAGCTTTTTACAAGAAAGACAAGACAAACATTTACAGTTACAGACAATGTGTGTGCCGCCTTCAGATGGAACTCGACAGGGGAAGTTGTGTACATGATGTGGTTAACTCTAAGACACGCGACCCCATTTGAAGAACATTAACTTCAATTGATTATCAAGATTAAAAATCACAGCAACCTGACATAATTTGAAAACAAAAACTTATCTTCAAACATAAAGATCAGCACATCACATCACAAAGAAGTACTATTACCCCAGTATAGTCACAGTAAGAATAGTAATCAGACTTGCCAACCCTCCATACTTTCCTCTCCCCATGTCCTCCTGGATTTACAAGTCCCCCATATTTCTCCTGATTTATGACAAATTTTCACACCTTTTTTCTCCCTTTTCAATATCACACACTGTCTCTGGCACTGTCCAGCAACTCTAAAGGTCCATGGTTTCCACCCAGTCAACAATACAGTTACATCAAACCAAACTACAAAGCACTCTGGCTTTTAGGTTAACTTTTAAAAGCAAAGAGGCATGCATTTTGTAAAATCTTTGGGGCCAGGGCAAAAATTAATAGAATGAACGAAAACTAAATAATATTAGTTTATGCCCAGAATTTATTTAGTTCATGCCAGAGGGGCAACTTATTCTGTATTCTTTCCTGAGAATTAAAAGCACAATTAAAAGAATTACTATTTTATTTACATTCTTCATAGATTACCAAAATGTAGGAATCATTTGTTTAGAGTCTGTGAAACTTCCTATTTTTCAGGTCTGGAGGGTGGCAAGTATGGTCGTAACGGAGGCGTTTTCATTCAATAAGCTTCGACTGCACCAATGAGCTGGTGATTCTCCACCAGATATTAGGTACCATTCTTAAACTGCAACTCCCTCTAAAACTGAGCCTTAAGATGGATCTGAAAGCCAGACTCTGGCTCAGGAGTGGGATGTTTTTGAGTCGACTTACACTGTACTGCTCCAGGTTCTTCTCCTTGTTGGTCTCCGTGTCTTCCAGGTCTTTGTGGATGGCTGCGATCTGCCTCTTTTTATCGTTGATGGCCTGATCCAGAGACTTCAGCTCCTTCTTGATCCACTTGTCTCTCTCCTCCTTGGAGGTGAACTGGCTGCCACGGCCCTGCTTCGCGTACAGGTCTGTCCTCTCCTGTGTGGCCTGGGCCAGTCTGGAAGGGGGCGTAACCATGGAGGGGGTTACAATGGTTCACACAGGAAGCTCTATCATTACTCATTTATAATTCCTCCTTTTTTCTACAAATGTTCCTTTTGCTTTGCTAATTTACATCAAACTATATTGTACGAGAATCCACAAATATCTCATGTGCATCCACCTCCTGATCCCTTGCTATCAAAATGTATTCAAAATGTGCTGACTGACTCATCGAGTTAGACCTGGTGACCAGCTGCTCGGGGGACTGCAGCTGAGACTGAGTCATCCCTACCTGGATATACCCCGCTCCTCTTTTTCCTTCACCATGTTGAATTTGGGCTCAGTCTCCTGCAGCTCTTTTTGCTTCTCCTCGATTTTCTCCAGCAGCTTCTGACGCTCCTTCAGCAGACGTTTCTGGAAGAGAGAGAGAATCATTTTACAATAAATCTTTCAAATGCAGAACTTGAGAGATGAGAGGAGGGGAAGGAAAGAAGATACACTTGAATGTGGGAAGATAGATAAGCCGATGTGAATGAAAGAGAATATAGGATAACTTTAACAAGTTGTAACATTTTACACCCACATCTATACATTACATTAACTCCTGCCACCTTATCTTACTCCACAACAGTGAAATGTAAATATTTGGATGAGTTTGTTGCCAGAATTTGTGTGCTGCAAATTATGCTAAAACAAAATTATTGGAAACAGTTCAGTAAATCATCTCCTATGCTGCTCAGAAGCCATATTTATATTCAGTTTGAACCTTAATTACTATTCAAATGTAGTACTCCTGCCTTTTAGCCAACAGAAGCTGGGAATAGATCCCACACAATCTCAGTCTATTTTATGATGTAGAATAAATAAAAATTCAGAAAATAACAGCATAGTGTGGGCAGAATCTACATGTGTGTACCCAATGTGTTAAATTTGTTTTATTTAGTTTTAATTTAATTAGCATGCATTTATTTACTTTATAGTGAATACACATGGATAAAGGAAACACTGCAACGTATCACTACTACAGCTGATTATTCTGATAATCCACTGTCACAGATGAAATAACTCGGATACTGCAGGAAAGCTTCAACCTACTAAGGTTGTCCAAAGTATCGTTACTTAAATACTTCTCAATACCACGTCGTTTAAAACAATAAAATACTAACATTTAACAGTATCAAAAGTACCAAAGATATATATGTATATGTATGTGTGTGTGTGTGTATATATATGTATATATATATATAAACCCAAGTGCTCTTTTTCTGCACCAGCACTGTGTGCAGGTTGTCCCATTAAAAAAAACAAAGGATCTTATTTTGTGTTCCTGGACTTTTTTCCCTGTTTGAACACAAGCAACACTCAAAAAATTTAAAATCATTTTTAAATCTCTGAAATGTTGCTTTCACCTGAATGTCCCCAACAGCAGACTTGAGCAGTGACTACTGATTTTTGATTTTGACAGATTTGTCTGTGTGGGTGGTGATTGTGGGTAGGGACATCCCACGGGCATGAACGCCTCCATTTCGGCCCTCGTGTCAAAGCCGCCTCAAATCAGAACCATCAGCAGCTACGAGTGACGCAGTTCTGCTTCTCTTGCTTTTCATTTTGCTCCAATAACTTTTGGCGAATGCGGTGCCAGCCGTCGCCAGGTGGGCTTAATCCAACCAACAGCCAGCATGCAGCCTGGGACCCATCACAGTTCACACAGATTGAGCCAATAAAGCCGCCATGTATGACTATCGTCTTCGTACTCACACGTGCACGCAAACACACACTGAACACAAGGCCATACGGGCAGTGATCCGTGCCAGCTCAGCACACACAACCTCATGCCAGCAATGATGTATAGTGGAGCTGATGGCAAAGAGTCTGAAACACAGGCTGGAGCTTCCTCCATTTCTCAGTTCATCCCAGCAAACGCTCTGCTGAAAGAATCAGCACGAAAAAATTTAGTCTCAACTTTTTGTTTTGGTGGGAAATGAGACTTAAACACACCTCAGTGCTTTTTGACTAACTGATTAAATCGTCAAGTCAATCAACAGTTAATTCAGTGATAAGTTTTGTAAATTAATCATTTATCAAGTAAAAAAATAAAGATTTGGTGTTCAGTTTTCAAAAATGCTTTTGTTGAAATTTTCTGATTCATATTATTGTGCAACCAAAAATATTAGTATTTTTATTCACTGTTGGTCAGTTAAACAATTTTAAAACACCCCTCTGGGCTCTGGTATTTCCACTTTTTAAACATTTTATAGAGCGTAATTGTTCAATTAATTAAAAAAAAATTCACAAATCAAATCAACAGAATTGTGAGGTCAACAGGTGGTCGATATTCTTAAAAAGGAGCACAACTGTACTCAAGTGTCCCTCTTTCCAACTATTAACAGGGGTGAGTGAAACGAGAAACGAGAAAAAGAGCACCATCCATCTCTACGCTGATGGTGCAGGGGAAGGGGGATGGGGATGTGCTGCTGGTGCAGCATCACGTGTGCAGAGTGACGCAGATGGGAGGCTTCCGTACCCTCTGTTCGCTGTTGCCTGCCAGCTCGTCCTGCAGGTCCTTGGCCTTCAACTCCAGCTTGGTCCTCTGCTTGATCTGCTCCTGGCGCTCGGCCGATAGCTGCTCTCTCTCCTCCTTCATGGCGGAGATCTTGGACTTCAGCTCTCGCACCACACGCTCCGTCTCCTACAGAAAGGGAGCCAAAATAAAGAAACACACTGTGAGATTTAATTCAGAGGGGTGTAAATACGTCAGCTTACTTCCTCTTCAGTGATTACTGAACTGTCCACCTTACCAGTAACTTACTACCGTGTTTATTTGTATATGTGTTGAAGTGGTCACTGTTGAGAGAGATGAATGATTAATGGCTGATCGTTTTAAAAATGTATTTTTGCTCTCTTTGCCCCCCATTGAACCGTGCATTTTAGTCGCCAGGTTTCCTACATCTTATGCTGGTTGACTTTTCTAACAAATTCAAACTTTGTTTTGAACTGTTGGTAATGAAATATAACCTAAAATTTAGAGGTTCTACTAATATGTACTCGATATTTCCTTCAGTCCTGCTTGAGATAATTTTAGGATGCTTTGATGTACTGTGTTTGATTATTTTTCTCAAAACCCATCTTTGTTATTAAATGAGTATTGTAAATCACATTACAAGCAAAAACAACAGATTTTCATTCTGGATCACCACTGAAAACTGAGGAAGAAAAAGAAACCCCACCGATTCCATTTGGACCTGCTTATCAGGAGCAATACAGAGTTTTTTATCCAAAGCCCCCCATGCATTATGTACACAATTATTTGTATTCCTTTTCATTCTCTCATTAGATATGTGAACAAGTAGCCTTCTTAGAATACCAAATATGAATAAAAACCATGACATACAATGAAAAGTTCATTTTATTCCAAAGTACTTTCTGTATTCTATTTCTGTTCCTATAATTCCCATCGTGACACGTCATACAAATCGTGCTCATGCCTGATAAGTAAGTTTAATCTGCTTATTAAAAATCTGTCACAGTGTGAGGTAGTCAGAGAAATCTTCTTTAATGAGATAATTCTGCACTTGGAAGAAATAAACCACTATTCTACTGTCTGATTTGATGAATTCAAAGAGTGAACATCTGAAGTTTTAGCATATGACTTTGAAAAATTCACTAAACATTTTGACTCCTCTTTGAGTTAATGCTGTGATGATCATTACAATGTTTATTTTCACTCATTACCAGTCCCAGTTATTTGTATTTCTTCTGTAAGGTAGAACTCTTTACCTCTACTTTGTCTCGGGCATCTTGCTGAGCATCACGCAGCTGTCTGGATTTGTCTCCACAGGTCTCTCTCTTTGTGGACAGCTAGAAAAAAAAACAAAAAACAAAAGACTGACATTGAAGCTGGACGTCAATTCTTGCTGTCATTTGTGTTTAAGAAAGGATCCCTCATTTTTCTAAGATTAATATTCTGTATCATATTGTTCATAATTAATATTCTGAATGAAAGGAAGTGACAATTTCCTACCATGGCACCAGAACACTAATCACAAAGTGTCAGCATGTTTGTGTCTATTTAGTCCATCTTTTTTTTCCCTTTCTCGAGTTTGGTACCTCATCCAGTTTGGCTCGGGTTTCATTCAGCTCCTGGTTGTAGATGGTGTACTCCAGGGCTCTCCTCATCTTGTCCCACTTCTGGTATTGAGCCAGCTCCTCCTTCTCGTCCTCCAGGGTGTGCAGACGCTCCTCGATGTATTTCAACAGCTCATTAATCTTCTCGCGCTTCCCCTCTGAAAACACATCAGGTTGTTTTGTATTTAATAAATGTAAATCATTACTAATTGGATACTTGTCACAACTACAGCTGCTACTGGATAAAAACATATTTACAACTCTATTTTTCAAATTAACAGCTGCAGGCTTTTTGTTTCTGTGCACAGTTCGCCCTGTACACACTTTGCCTTTGGGCTTATGAAACTCCTACCTTAAACATTAACAAAAGCATAACAACAACAACAAAACATTGCAGTCTGTGAAACAGTGATGGTAAGAAGCTTTTACCCGTCTCCTTCATGAGAGAAATACTCTCCTCTTTGCGCTCATCATACACTCGGGTGCCTGCCACCTCTCTCAGCAGCTTCAGACGCTGGGAGTCGGGTGCTGTGGCCATTTGGTTGATCTGCACGAAACATTGAAATACCGTGTGAGATCGGATACCATGCTGTTGAATGTGATGTTAGGTTGCCCCTGCCTCAAAATGATATTGTAGATACAGATATCAAGTTCTGATTAGAGCTGCATCAATTAATAGATGATTAAATTCATCACCAATTATTCTGATAATCGATTAATCTGTTTAAGTCATTTTTCAAGGGGAAAAAAAAGACAAAATTCTCTGATTCCAGCTTCTTAAATGTGAATATTTTCTGGCTTCTTTACCACTTTATGGCAGTCAACTGAATATCTTTTGGGTTGCGGGCAAAACAAGATGTCATCTTGACACTGACCAACATTTTTCACCACGTTCTGTTTTATGGAACAAACAACTAATCGAAAAAATATTCGACAGATTAATCAATGATGAAAATAACTGTTAGTGGCAGCCCTGGTTCTGGTTTTTACAAATTAATTACCAGATTGTAACAACCTCAAGGCAAATTGTGATTTGTGACTATGGATGTCTTGGCCTGTCATATTAAAGCACAAGCTGATTTAAGGATCAGTGTCAAATTTTATTGATACAGCCCAGACATTATTTTTACAGTCTTGCTTAAATACATACAATGCATTACGCAACACTGAAAAACAAGCTATTATGTGTTAAATAAGTGTGACATTGGCATCCACTCCTTTCTCACCTTTCCCTGCTTGACAATGTAGTAGGGGTTACTGCGGGAGAAGCCGGCACTCTCCAGAAGATTCATGACATCATTCTTACTGCAACAATCACAGACACCATCAAAGAAGCGATTACATGGATTCGCAGAGTTGTTATTTCCTGTGATTACATGGACAGTCGACACAGCACAGCAATACTTACGTCACCATCTTCTTGTCTAGGAAGTACTGGTCCTTCTTCGCGCCAATGACGCGGCGAAGGGAGACTTCTTCTTTGTCGATCTGGAGGGAGAGAAATTCATCGCTGGTCAAGAAGAGAATCAAACACAGCGGCAGAATTGGCTGGTTATGTCACAGTATTACCAGGCCGCATGATTACAGTTTCACACCCAGTTAAAAGCAATCTTCAATCTTTGGATCGCTAGAGTGGTGCGAACATTGGGCCGTGATCGTCAGAATAATAAGCACCGTGTGTACTGGAGGCAGTGTGACTACATTCAGCAGTCATAGCAGTCATTGTTAATTTAGGGAGATAGTTCAATATGAACTGAACAACATAACATAATGATAATGTAGCACTTCCACTGGTAGCCAGGACGGTGGATGTTTAAAAAGGCTGTGTACATTTTTAAGAGTCTTGGTACAAATGCAGGTGTAAAACTGTTTAAGCTGCCTATCTTAAAAGCTTATTCTGTGGCTAATTTGGAAGTGCTATACTTTTTTATGCTAATTTGATGTTGAATACAAAAGTGCCAATTCCTCTATCAGTTCAATATCAGCAGTAAACTAGAATTACCACCTCAAGGTTGTATGCCTCCACCAGACAGTCAGGTTGCCGTTTACATCCACGTCTGTCCAGACTCATAACGTATGTAGTGAAGACTAAGAAGGAATTTAACAAAAATTACTAAGTGTATTTTTTTGTGTGTGAAATGGAAGTTATCACACATATATTAACATGTGACTCCAGAGAATATCCAAGTGGGAAACATGCCGTCTTCACCTAGATACTTTTTTTTCCAAAGGAACACAGAGGACGGACAGAGAGCTGAACATTATGATGTCAGAGTGAAGTTGCCATCACCTCATCATTTTATCCTATTTGTGTGAAACTTTGTCATAATTAGGGTATAAATCCTTATGTTACGGCCAAAAATGTGTTTTGTGAGGTCACAGTAACCTTGAACTTTGACCACCAAAATGTAATCAGATCATCTTTGAGTCCAACTGGATATTTGTGCCAAACATGAGGGAATTTGCTCCAGGTGTTCCTGAGATACCACGTGCGTGAGAAAAAGACAGACTTGAGGACACGGTGACCTTTGACCACCAAAACCAATCAGTTCATCCTTGGGTCCAACTGGATGTTTGTGCCAAATTTGAAGAAATTCCCTCAACGCATTCATGAGAGACCATGTTCACAAGAACGGAACGTATGGAAGTACAGGTGGACAACCTGAAAACATAATGCCTCCAACCATAGCTGCTGCCAGCACAGAGGGATAAAATTAAATTGCACATACAACAACATGCACATTGAGGCTTACATTGGCTCATCCAGATGGCATGCCAATATACCAGTACACCTCTAACTTTAGTTTAAAGTAGCCTCAACAACCAAAACATCCACAAGTATTTATCACATACACATGGTGAGGAAAGGGAATTACTTGAGGGGCTTACTGAAAGTTGAAAAGAATCAATCAGTGTGTCTGCAGCTACAGTAATAGGATCAATATGAAGTGTTTCCCATTCCTACCGGCAGCCGGTTGTCAGAGTTGTCAAATATAATCTCCACAAAAGCCGAAATGACACGAGGACCAGTTCCCTCCTACAGTGACAAGAGAAGAAATACATATTTTATATGATCATTAAATGTTTACATGTATTAATAATGTTTCACAGTGTGCTTCAATCTCATATAAACGCAAACTTTGTATTTAACGAGAAATGCAACTAATCCCATAAAGAATTTTGTAATCCACTCATTATTAGGAAGTTACACAAGCTACTGACAGCGTAAGCATGTCTCATAAGGAATTTTTACACAACCACTGTGTCAGAGAGGTATTTCATTTTCAAAACACTAGCTGGGACCAGCATTGTGTGACATTTGCTTGTACTTACATGGAGCAGGGCCAGGCGCTGTTCAGGTCGCAGGTGACTGAACTCATCACTGAGCACAAACTGGATGGCTAAGAAAACAGAGAGGAGCCACAGTTTTAGAGAAGAAAATATAAAAACACCGAAAGGAAAACCGTTTGCCTATTGTATGTTAAAATTATTTGAGACCCACATACCATAGAAAAAGTTACTTTTTCCTGATCCATTTCTTCCAACTGTAACAGAAAAAAGACAGAATGAGGAGGTGAATATGTTCACAGACACCAACATGAGACAATTACTTGGACTTGGCATACTAGTACTTTATCTTTGTAAACTGCCTTCCAGTCATCCTAATTCTATTAAATTAACCTTGTGTATTTGTATATATGGATGTCTGTTATCGTGTACAATCTTATCCTCTATCATTTCTCTTGTTTTCTTTTCCATTTCTTTGATATGTTTTTCTCCTTTCTAATGGATTTAGGTAATGAAATTAGGTATGCACTGCATAAATGGCTAACACCATTTGTAAAGTATAGTTCTAAATACAAAATGGTACTAGGATCCCAAGTTCACTTTCTCCACAAACTGTCACTCATCATTCTGTCCACCATGCTCAGGTTATCTAATCATTTCAAGAGCATTTTTATGATTTAAAAAATAAAACAGTGTAGCCCCCCCCCCACAAGAAACATCTGGTGAGCCACCAGATCTGAGGGTTTTCAGCACATCTCCATCACATTTGATCAGTTTGTGTATATATCAACTTGTATATTTAGCATGTATAAGAACAAATACATTTTTTTTTCTGTGATGTTGCAAATGGAGCTGATGTAGACGACACTCAGACTCGAGCTGACACTACAGTTTCAGTATCATCACCATCATCATCAAAGTTGAGGTGTGCACATACTCACCGATGACATTATGCTTCGGACTAAAGGGGTCCACCACAGTTTGGTCCCTGTAACTTCGGAACCCCTGGATAATGACCTGCACAAGAGCACAGAGATCACCGTGAGCACAGTGTCATTAAACATCCCCCTATTTAACAAAAACACACACACAGTGTTGCTGGACAAGGTTTTGTGAAGGAACGCAGGTAGCTAGGCAAGAACTTTTTCTTAATATAGCAATATTACTGCTTCCGTCCTCTCATCTATATAAATCCATATATATATATCCATATAAATAAATTTGAATTTGAATCTAATAGACTCGAGCTGTACAACTTATGTGCAGCCTCAAATGTATTACAAGCGATGCACGATTTCCATCAGGGCCTTGACTGTCGGCTACTGTATGGGCCAGTTTTCATTCAGGACGTTTATGGATTTACATGCTTGCCAACAACATAATCCACAAGTAAGTCAACCACAATGGTATCAAAACGAATATTTACTTGTGATAAAAACCGACTGCAACGGGCTATAGCACAACATTAATATAAAAGCGACAACCCCGCTAACCCAACATTAGCCTTGTAGCATTAGCTTAGCATCAAGAAAGGGGGGCGGGCAATCCAATTCAAGATCAATCTAGGTAGCCCAAGCTAGCATTAGCAAGGTAGTTACTTTACTTTTAGCTGTATTTGGTGCGAATTTGCTTAGCCCTGCAATCAGATTAACGGTACAAAGTGTCTATAAACTCGGTATTCCGGGCACAACCATTCAACGGAACAGCGTTCAGGTAGCTTTATTAATGCCGCTGATAGTCGGCAACATGCACAAGTCTTGTGTCGTTAGCTTACCTGTTTGATGTACATGGCTGTCTAAGCAAGGCGTCTCCTTGGCTGAATTTGGAGATAAGCTCTCCTCCTCCACTAAAAGGGAGAAGCCGGGAATTTAATAACCCAAACTTTACTAAATATTACGAATTAATGCATCCAAAATCGGTGAAACACTGTGTGCCAACAGAGAATAACATGGAAAATGGCGGCGGGGGCGGGATAGAATGGGGCATACCATTATGTGAAAACAGGGTAGTAGCAATAAACGTATACTAAATCATGTGCACTAGTGAAATTAATCAGATAGAACTTGACATAGGTAAATTCCGCACAGATTAGTACAGTAAGGTTAATCTTTCTCCACCATGTGTTTGTACGTAAACAACAATTTTGACACGTCTTCTATTTATTTACCTCCCTATAGTACAGTTGGTACGGTCTGACTGTCTGTCTTCTAGGCGCCAAAGACAGAAAAGAGCACTGTGCAAACTGAATTCATGTGGAAGCCTAGCTTGTCAATCGATAATGGCTCATATTTATTGATAAAAAAACAAAACAAAAACAACTTTATTATATCTATATATTTAGTTAGCACAACGTAACTCTGTTTTCTAATGGGACTTTCTAATCCATGAATGCAACAGTTTGCATTTATAGTTTGCTTAGGTAGAACTGGGTTTCGCGAACAATTTTACCAATAATTAAGACATGCATAATGTAGTAGTAATGTATGTGCATATTTCATAGTAGTAATGAACTGAAAATGGAAGTAGTACTGCTCATCTAAATCTACTGGTAGAGGCCAACTAAGTCACTGCAGGTGTCACTGTTGCCCCTCCTGTTGTATTTATGCCTGTCCTCTTAGAATATATACTTGAAATGCAAGGTCTTGAAAGTATTCATTTTTCTTCTGTCTTGCTGTTTGCTGCACAGGCCTGCAGTAACTCTTACCATACACTAGAAGACTTTGAAAAAACATCTAAAAGACTTAAGTCGGACACCCTTTCACATCATCATGTGTCATAAGTCACAGTTTTTAGTCACAGACTAAAGTCCACTTTGCAGTTGACTTGTCCCAGTTATACACCCATCAACTACCACTGCAAACACAATGATTACATGACAACAACTTTTATTTTTGTGGTGAAAACATTTATTAAACACACATTAACATCCACATTATTGAAAAAAATCAGACAGACTGTAATTTTCAAATAAATTAGGTTCAAATGCCTGACTGTATTTGTGAATAGGCAAATAAATCACAATACCAACCTAAGGCATGTATATTGCAGTTTATTACTGTGCTGTGTTGTCTCATCGCTGCAGTTCAGAGGACAGGAAAACGGCGAAGACGTCTGCAACCCATGGATTTCATAGGCCAATGAACTGAATACTCTTCTCTATTTCCATTGCTGATCTCCAGTCTCTCTGCACTGCTGGTTTCAACACCAGGCACACAGACAACAGTTTTTTTATTTTTATTTTTTCAAGTAAGACTACAAGCAGTCACAGTTCATTTTAAGGCAGTGCAGTTATTGGGCTCAGTTTGAACTGGTGGTGGACCGGGGCCTGCAGGCAAGAGGTAGGGAGGGTGAACACAGATGGCTCAAAGTTTTTGGTGTTGAAGGTGGTGGCAAAGTCGTTGGCAAAAAAGGAAGCGGACTCTGGGGCGCAGGGTGTGGCCGGTTCGGGTGTGGCGGCGTGAGCCGGGGCCGTGGAGAGGACCTCTGACTCAAACTGCAGCAGCTGACCCATGAAACTGAAGTTGGGTGAGATGACTGCCCGGCGCTGCTTGATGATGTCGAAGGCCGCGTCCAGCCGCAGCTGCTGCGTCCTCATGATGTAGGCCATGCAGATGGTGGGTGAGCGTGAGATGCCTGCTTCGCAGTGGACCAGGACCTTTCCCCCTGATTGCTTCACGTGATCTGGAAGGAGAAGAAGAATAAAAGGACCAGCCAACATTAATGATCTGTGCTGGGGCACAATTTTTGTACAGTAGAATTGTTGCACAAAATCAAACATTAAAGCTACTATTAGGACTTTTTAATGGGTTACGAAACAGTCTCAATTTAATTCTGATTTTTCTATATGACCTAAATATAGTAGGTACCTATATGTAGTACCTTTAATTCTCAAAAATAATTTAGGCAGGGTTTTATATTGTTTGTTTTGTTTGTGGGTGGCTGTAATTGATATTTTTTAAAGTCAAGTTACAGGATGGGGAGGTTACAATAAATCAACAGGGAGTTTTAAAAAGTGAATAATAAAAAAATCACATTTTAATTGTGTAATCATTGCCTACTCCCACTCATTTATTAATGCACACACTTTTCTGCACATCTAGTTTCACTCTAATGCACACAGCAGCAGTATATTATGGACAAACAGGACTGTCTCCTTGTCTCATTTTCAGGGAGAAATGTACACACATCCTATACCAGTTTCACTTATGCGCGCAGGCACACTTGTGAGGCTTGTCTGAGTCACAGCTGTACATGAGACTTTCTTTCTCCTACACTGCTGTGGAGGCGCTGGGCACTGCTGCAGAGTTCAGTGTGGCACGGAGATGTGTGTTCTAATTTAGAGCTGCAGCACTCCTACACACCTATCTGTTCTGTATGTTCTAATGCCCACACACACAAAAAAAAACCTACTGTCTGTCATCTGTGTAAGTGTCGCTCGTGACACATTTCAAGATTCTTAGAACTACTGCAAACACCTACATGTCTCCGTTTCTGTCTGTGTCGTTAAAGTTTGATCTACCTACAGACGCTTAGTTCCACCTACATGTGTGCCTCTCTCCTTCTATTAAACAGGAACATCGAGGGCCACTTCTGTCTGCCCCCGGGAGCCACTGCAGGGAGAACGGCAATGATTTCTGACAGCTCTGATACTCGATAAACCGCATGAATGAATCATGAACTTCCCATCTGGAGTGGAGGATGCAACAAGAGGGGGAAGAGGGGTGAAAAAAAAGGAGTGGGTGTTTTAATGACCCTCATTGGCTGGAGTTGTCATGACTCGCTTCAGCAGCTGCTTTCATCCGGGAGGTCAATAATATTTATTATCTCTTCACTGACTGTGCACCAGCCACCGGGTCAGACGGGTTTTCTGATTGGTGATTGATTTTCGTTCTGGCTGCGGCCCGGCGAGGATTTGTGTGCACCACATTTCTAATCACTTGGCGTGGCTGATTAATTTTGGAGGCCCCTTTTTGGATGTAGGCTAAACCTTCCCCCGTGGAACAATTTTTGGCCTTATGTAATAATAGATGGGCTTACACAAAGAGACCCTAAATGTAGGCTGCATCCCCAAACAATGCACAATACCAACAATAGCAGCCACCCAATACCGGTCAGCCAAGCTGCTTGTGGGTGAGCTTTGTCCTTGGTTATGCCTCGCTATAAATAGCCACCAGCACATTGTGTACATCTTTTGCTGCTGCTGCTATTATCCAGCACCTCTCTCCTCTCCCACACACTCTCTCTTCCTCTGTAACACATTAGCCTACCTGCTGCCCTCAGGTCCATCAATGATTCCCACCTGAGAGCAGCCAACAACCGTGTGTGTCTCACTGTGTGTCAGTCAGCCCGCTTTTATCCTCCACCCAGCCAGTGTAAAACAACTGCGTTTGAGTGGGTGTGTGTGTGTGTCACTCAGCCCCCCTAACCTCCTCCACCCGGCCATTACTAAACACGAACAGCTCACCCAGTTGTCACACTGACTGGCCACACCCGGGCAGAGTAAGCCACCGAGATTAGGCCTGGGAGGCGATGACGGCATGGGAGCGTCTTTTTCAAGTTAAGACGGGAGGGAGGGAGGGAGGTCGGAAGGGGACGGGGGAAGTGAGCAAATCCTGAATGAAAGCGGCCTGGCTGGATATGTTGGTGGGGGATTGGAGGCAGGCGATCAAGTTAAACTGATTACAGCCCGGTTTCTTATAGCACACTATATTTGTGAATGGTAGCAGGTGAGAGGCAGCGACAAAGGAGGGGGTGGGGGGTGGGGGGGGCGCTTATTTGAAGACGCAAAAATAAACACTCCTTTGTATAGGTGGCTCTAACTCAGCTTGGCTAGTTTTTCAAGACTCCACTGGGTGATGTTGCACTATAAATACACAGAAGCTGAGGCTGTTTTCCAGGAAAAGGCTCCCTATCTTGGTGGTGGTGTATTTATTTACCTCCCGGGCGACTGATCTCCATCTACTAACCCTAATCAGAACCCTCCACTTTCCAGTAGGGATGCATCCAAATAGGTTATTCAGGAAAGCTCGAATCATGCAGCGGAAACAGATATTTCTTCTATCCAAAGTTGCTTGTTATTACTTGGATTGAGATTATTTAGCGAGAGAGGTGGAAAGTCCAGTATGAGCGTGGAAATATATTTCATAATTAATTAATTATACAGAGTGGCTATTTGCACCCTGGTGAGAATAGACCACTGGGAGCTATTTGGCTATTCACACACCCCTAGTTTACCTCTATTTAACACTTGGCTTGACTTATATTGATCTATATCTTCTATTCTTTTTCTTATCGTTTTCAGTTTTCAGTTGCAATTTGGTCGAGTTTGGGCAACAAAAGTACTTGGTTAAGTTTAGGCAACAATTTTTTTTATTGGTAATGTTTAGAAAATAGAACTACCTGATTAGGTTTAGAAAATAAAACTACTTGGTTAGGTTTCAGAAAAGATCATGATTTGTCTCTGCAGGTGTAAATAGTGACATTGGCTATTTACACCCTGGGTATTGTTGGCTATTCCAACCCAGGTGCAAATAGCTTCTGCCTTAATTATGTGCCAATATTAAATCAAGTTGATGCTTTGAAGGCACAAACATTGTATTGTCAGTGAATGTTAGTTGAGAAAATACAATATTTGCCCAGTTTAACATTGTCGTATAAGAATACAGACACAGAGACAGATCATTTTGTTGGGTAAACAGATACAGATAGAGATATACTGAATAAAGGGCCTCTTAAACTCACCAATAAACTCTATGGCCTCCTGGAAGTGGGAGCTGATGTCGGCCATGTGGCTGTCCTCCACCGGGATCCACTTGTAGTCGTAGTGGCCCTTGGCCGGCTGCAGGTCCCTGCGCGACACGTTGAGCAAGGCCGTGATGTGAAGGTCGCTGAGATAGTCCTGTCTGGAGGCATGGTAGGCACTACCGAGGTAGAGGAAAGGCAGGATCTCTACAGGTTTACCCTGAGGGCGAGAGGGGAGGAGGGGGAGAAACAGAAGAGACGTTGAGCTCATGTTGATCAGCACTGGCATACCCAACATTACAGTGGGTGATTTCACAGCAGCCTAACAAGACAAAACACTGGATCCCCCCAGACGCTGATACGTCTGCTTTAACGCACCCATAATCCAAGCCACAACATCCAAGCACCTGCCAGCCAAGTACGCTGCAGAGCAGAACATTACGTTCATCTGCAGACAAAATGCACACGGATATACACATACAGCTGGAGGAATGGATTTTCCCTGTTATATAAACCTTTAAAGGGACAGTTCACCCCAAAATCAAAAATGAATGCCTGTAGCTCCATTAACCCATCTATACTTTTTTTTTGAGTTGCCTAGATTAGGAGATATCAGTCATAGAGATGTTTCCCTTCTCTCCAATATAATGGGAATAAATGGCACAAGTCCTGTGATGCTCCAAGCACCGAAAAAACATACTTTAACAGTGTCTCTTTCCAAAAATCATGACCCAGTTACTCAACATAATCTGCAGACCTTGTTGTGAGCAGATTCATGTAGGAACTACTTTCTTTCTGCAGTTAAATCTACAAAAACTACTTTCTTTTTAACAGAAAGAAACTGCTCACAACAAGTTCTGTAATTTATCTTGAGTGACCAGGTCATGATTTTTAGTAAGAGACACTGGTTTTGAAATTTTCAAATGTATTTTTTTGGTTTTTGGTGCTTGGAGAGATACAGTACGTGTGTCATGCAATCAGTCATGCTGGAGAGAAGGCAAACACCTATACGCCAATATATGTCTTTTTGATTTTAGGGTGAACTATCCCTTTAGGTACAATAAGCCAAATTATGTCAACTACAGACACAACAGAGTGTTATTTTTTGCAGATGTGAAGCTGCCACATGGTCTCTATCTGGGCAATGGAGGAGACAGAAGAAAGGTCAGAGATGAAAGAGCGATTTTCTCTGTGAGGTGTCTCTTGTGAGCCACACATGAGATGTCCGGGGAGCAGTGAAGGTCACAAAACATCATGGGTACGTTGAGAAAATGTTTTGATGCCAAATATAAATCTCTCTCATGTCGGCAGGGTGTGGAATTGTGCTTCTCTTTTTGGTTCTGTTTTTGGATACGGTTAAAAATAAAACAAAAAAAAGCTGGCAGTGTATGTGTGGGAGGGTAAAGGGTGTTTCCATACCTGATCGTAATCTGGTTTGTGGTGAGAAAGCTTCTCACTGTGGCTGCTGACTCTTTTCTCGGTTTCAGTTCCGCTCTGGTCGATGGTTTTCACCTCAGTGCAAAGTTCAGGGTATTGAGAGTGGAAGTTCTCGTATCCTCCTGAGAGAGTAGGAGGAAAAACCTTACAATGAACACACACGCTTAGAACAACTCTCTACACACACAAATACACATATTGAGAAATAGCAGCGTTTATGAAACAGTCTTAACACCGGATTATAACCTTTATAACCTGATTATAAGCGCGTAATTAATTACAGGAGCCCGCAGTCGAAGGACCGGTAATCCTTTTAGGGGGCAACATCCTGAGGACGCAGAGGTGACAGACAGACGGAAATGTTTCAATACACAAGAAGCCCGGCGGATTTATTTAGCTAAAAGAAAGGTCTCGGAGGAGATTTGATTTTCTTTTTCTTAAATGAAAGACACTGCACCACCAATTTGCCTGCGTTTCTCGCGCACTGACTCATCCGCTCCGTTGACGCACGCAGGACATTTATCTCTCCAAGAAGAAGTGAGAGAAAAATGTTCTCAACACAGACGAGAAGGATAATAAAAAGAGAGATTACTTGGCCTTAGTTTGGATTATTAATAAAAGTTGGCTTGATACATAAAAATATATGAATTAGTCCTTAAACATAAAGACAGACGAGGAGAATTTTATTTACACCCTCTAAATTAACGTTAATACAGTGGACAACTAAAAGAGTGGCCCCCCATTTTAAGTTTTTAGGACAGAAACTACAGACTAATTTAAGTTGAATCCAAAAACAGGAATGTTTGATTAAAAGGCGCTTTTATATATTTAAAAAAGTTTTCAAATGTTGGCTTTTTCGCAATTTGTTTCTAAAGTGGGTACAGTCTATTTTTTTATGAAACAACAACCAGTCAAAGTTATTAACTTTTCTGGATTAAAGCATTTAAATTTCCCAAAGCTCTCACCTTTCAGGAAACAGATGTTTGCCCCGCTCGTTAGATGTGACAGAGTGTTTATTACTATTTGTGCTACACTGTCCTTTTTCAGCTTCTGCCAGTGGGACGTCCGGTCATCCACAGCGATGATAGCCGATATGCTCCCCTCCCGTAGCCGAAACAGGGCTCTCTCGTCCGGGATGACAAACTGCAAAGGCACCGGCCCCCCTCTAGACCTCCGGACCACCACAGAGTTGAGATTGACATTGACAGAGCCTCTGATGTTAGAGTTCGTGAATGAGAAATAAGGTCGGCAATCCACAATAAGGCAGCTCCCGCACTCTTTCCTGATGATTTTCCTCAGACGCCGGCAGTCTATGCTGGACACTTTCATCTTGACGACTGGAGGAGTTTGTTGTTATTATTGCCTAAAGAATGAACTGGATTAACTCCTGATCGGCGGATACGGGCAAGCGAGGAGTCCCGTCCTGCGTCTGTGCCTACATGTCCTCCAAGGGGATTCCGGCCGATCAGTTTTATGTGAATGGAACCTCCGGCGAGTGACGTCAGGAACCATATATGGACACCGACGAGGTGTGAGCGCAGCAAAAAGCCCGCCCGCATCTATGACTGGGCTGTAACTCCGCCCCCGGTGCTGGTAAATAAAAACCCCACTACTGCAAAGTGTGTGTGCTTGATTCAACTATTACTCACTGTGTGTTCTCTAGCAGCACCGTCCTGTCCTCTCAGTTTCATGTCCCACTTTGAGGACATAAAACCAGGGATTTTTTTTTTTTGAGAAGAATGACTGATGATGACGAAAAGAAATCTAACAAACATGAATGGAAAAAAAAGGATGACATGTTTTGGAAGGATGTTGTCAAACATCCGTCAGGCAAAATTAACCTATAAATTTCTATAAGACAATGATTCTCAAATAAGGGTCTGGGGACCCCCAGGGTTCTGTAGCACCCTGTCAGGGGGTCCGTAATAAGTTTTCAGATTCATTCATTAAATGATCATTCATCATTTATTTATTGATTTGTTTGTTTATCAATATATTCTTTTAACAAATGCTTTGTAGATCAACAAATAATATTAAATCTATTATTCTTTTTTATATTTTTACTTTGGCCTATTTAATTTTTTAAAATATATTTTATATCTTTAACTGTATTTAAAATAATCCGAACCTGCATTTTATTTTGTGTATGCACAGAGTGAAATGCGCTCTCTTTATGTGGGTCTTATGGGTATTCTGTGTTGAAATGGTGCAAATATTTCTTAATATATGTCTAATGTCTTTCTGATACACGTCCCTTGTGTTGTTCTTTCACATAACTAAGAAGAAGTGTAAAAAAAATGTTTTCAAAGGACATATGGATCCTTGGTGTATTTTCTATCTTGAAAGGCATCCTTGGCTCAGCAACCTGTGAACCTCTAATATAGGAAACGAGAATTACCGATTACTTTAGTAGTTACTATATGTCTACACCTATCAGTCAAGTGTCAGTTTACATCTGTGTCTGTCCAGACACTCATAATCCCAGGTCTGAAAACCTCCTCTTCTTGGCAGTCCAAAGCTCCAAAGTGATGTAAATTCCCTGGTGCCCTGAACCACTGGCAACTAGCTAATAGCAGCTACAGTTAGAGGTTACACTGGTGAAATGCTGTCCCCCATTTGTTTGGAGTATGAATTCATCAAGTAGGCAGTTCTTACATATTGCCCCTTTAATGAAAAGTATTAACAGTCCAGTGGGTAAGATTTACAGGGATTTGCTGGCAGAATATTCCAGAAATGGAATATAATATTGAGTGTACAATCCTAAATAATAATAATTGTGTTTTCATTACATTAATGAACCTTTTCCATGGATGCTGCCATGTTGCACCAAAACATTTCCACATTATTATTGTGTACAGCTGTGTACCACACACACAAACAAACACAAATAAGGTTATGGGGGAATGTTTCAGGAAGATACAATGTTGCACGGTTAATTTATTGATCATTTTACAACACAGGGTTGTATGATGAGATGCTGTTTGTAGTCCCCTGTACGCTACGCCTAAAAAACAAAAAAATATATACAAAAAATATATAGAGAAATACAAGAAGGAGAAGAAATAGAAATACAGCCGTTTGTTTCTGAGTCGTCTTTACCAGGGTGGAGATATGTGATGTCCATGACAGGTTCTCTGTGATATTGACCCCAAAACTGTTCACCTGCTCCACCTCAGCTCCACTGATGTTTATAGTTTTGTATTTTTGGATTATTTTTGTTTTTATTTCATTTTTAATTTGTGTTGTCAACTCATTTGAAGGTTTGCTCATTTCAGTTTAGTTATTTATGCTTACAAATGTTTAGTTTTAGTTCAGTATTTATTAGTTTCAGTTGTCAGGAGCAAGACTTAAGAGGTTTAGAATAGGTGTTACCAATATGAACACATCACAACACACATAGACGTCACATCTCAGCCTCAATAAACATATGCACCATTACCTCCTCATGCTTGTTGTGTTGACAGATTTGACCAAACAAACTACAATTGAAGTGTTTGCTGTAGAATTTTATTTTATTCTGGTTAGTTTCGTAAGTACACAATATCATTTGAATTAGTTGTCTATTTTTTTATTTCACGTAACTAAAATGTTTGGTTTTTTGCACCTGCTTAGTTCAGTTTTAGTTAACCATAATAACTTTGGTGTGTGTCTTTGCCTCCTTTTTCCTGAAAATTTGGTTTTGCTGATGTTGAGCAGTAGATTATTTTCTGTGCACCTCTCTGCAAGACTACTGATTTCCTCCAGATATGTCTCTATATATTATATATTATACTTTTTTTTATTATATATTATACGTATGTATATCTATGACACCAAAATCATCAACCAGATTTCAAATAATTGGGTGCTGCAGGGGTGAACAGGAGGGGGCTGAGCACACAGCCCTGGGGTGCTCTGGAGTTTAGCCCAGAGTGGAGGAGGTTAAAAGTTAAGTTAAGATTAAAGTCAGCAGGAAATTAATAACACATAGAGAATGACGTGGTGTGCTGAAAGTCTTCTAAAAAAAAAAAAAACATTTAGAGTCATAGAATTGCAAATGAATACCTTATCAGTACACTCATTTTACGACCAATCCCCAAAGATTTTTTTCTTGTTGTTAAGGCTACTTATGAATAGTTTTCCATGCACTACTCAGTAATGTGGAAAATTTCAAGGAGAGCTCAGTAGCTGGATGACAAGAAGCTGACAAAAGCAACCTCTAGCTTCCGCTTGGTCCCATGTATAGCCCAGTGAACCTGCCTTATATCCCTCAGCATGTAAGCCTAATCCCTCAAATGAATTAACAGGTTTAAACGTCATACTGCATGCACTCACATGACGCGCAATCAATCCTGACATGGAGCTCAGGACCGTGTTTAGGTTTTGTTTTGCATGTGTGTGTGTGTGTGTTCAGATTTAAATATGTAGCTGTAGCCCACTGATATCCCACTGATACTAATGTTACATTTGGAGAAGAAAACTCAAAAGAACAAGAGGAACTTTGTTTATTAAAGTAATTTCCTTGATTCTCAAGCAAAAAGGACATTTAACTGGTCTTATCGATCTTTAAGCAATAGTTTGATATTTTTGGAAAATGCTCTTATTCACTTTTTGCAAAGTTTTAGATGAGAAACTCAATACCCAGTTATGTCTTTATGGTAAATATGATGCTGCAGCCAGAAGCTTGTTAGCTTAGCTTAGCATTAAGACTGGAAACAGAGGGAGACAGTTAGCTTGGCACTGGCCTAATACAACAAGATCTGCCTACAACAACCAAAAAAAATCTCAGAAATTAACAGTTTAAATGTCATTTGTTTAATCAGTAAAAACAAAAATGTGAAAATGTAAATTTGCCATTTTATGGGGTGTTTGGTGTCACACTATTCCATGGCTGGGAGCAGTTGCCTGGCAACTGGTGGAGACACACGTCCTGCCCATGCAATAAACTTAGAATTGTCATCTTTTACAGATTAAACAAACAAGATATACAGTATTTAATGAGTTTTGTAAATGTTGGTAGGCAGATTGTACCTTTGGAAAAAGCCAGGCTAGCTGTTTCCCTTTTTAAGTTTTTATGCTAAGCTAAGCCAACCAGCTGCTGACTCCAGCTGAGTATTTACTGTACAAAAACAACTCAAGAGTGGTATCATCTATTCTCATCTAATTTTCAGCAAGAATGACAGAAAGCATAATTCCAAAAATGTTGAACTGCTGCTTTGACATATTTAAATTACGGTAATATGATGCTACAGCCAGCAGCTAGTTAGTTTAGCTTAGCATCAAGACTGAATACAGGGGGAGACAGCTAGCTTGGCTGTGGCCTAGTTGATAAAATCCTCTGACCAGCACCTCAAAAGCTCTCAAATGACCTGTTTACATGTATTTTATTTAATCAGGACAAACCAAAGTGTGATAACAACAATTTGCTGTTTTACTTGATGTTTCGTATCACACTGTTTCTTGGTCTGAAGCAGTTGCCAGGCAGCCAGTGGAGACACTGATCACACCCACAAAATGTATGCAGAATTGTCATTTTGTATGGATTAAACAAACAAGATATACAGTCATTAATGAGCTTTATAGGTGCTGCCTTTACCTTTTGCTACCTTTGTACAAAACCAGGCTTGCTGTTTACCCGTTTCCAGTTTTTATGCTAAACTAAGCTAACCACCTGCCTACACCAGCTACATATTTACTGTACAAACACAACACAACAGTGGTTTCTTCTCATCTCAGTCTTAGCAAGAAAGCCAATGGGCATATTTGCCCAAAATGTTGAACTACTGCTTTGATGTAAATTAAGGCAAATATGACACTACAGCCAGCAGCTACTTTGCTTAGCTTAGCATATAGACTGGAAACAGGGAGAGACAGCTAACTTGGCTCTGGCCGGTTACAAAACATGCCTACTAGCACCTCAAAAATGCAAATTGTAACAGTTTATAAGCCATTTGTTTACAGTAATTAGTAAATACAAAGTGCAAAAACAATAATTTGTCAGTTTTGGGGCATGCTGTGGATGATATTAGCCTATTTCTGGCCTGGAGTGGTTGCCAGGCAACCAATGAAGATTCTGGTCCTACCCATGAAATGAAGGGGAATTGTTTTTACAGTTTTTATGGGAATTATTGTAAAGAAGTAAGATATAATTAGCTTTACAGATGCTGATAGCTTTTTTGTGACCTTTGGACAGAACCAGGCTAGCTTTTTCCCCATTTACAGTTTTTATGCTAAGCTAAGCTAACCAGCTGCTGGCTCCAGCTACATATTCACTGTACACAAAAGTGTTATCAATCTTCTCATCTAACTCTCAGAAGCAATTAGGTGTGCTCTCCATAATATTGAATGACTTCTTAGATATATTTACAGTAAATGACAGTGGCTACTTAGAGAACTTCCCATTACTAGAGCCACACCTGTAACTACCTGCTAATTTGATAATTTGACATTTCATCTGAATCTCTTATCAGCTGCATACTGTGTGTGTTTAAATAACCTAGAATTAAATATTAATATTTAAAAACCTTGAGTTCAAAGTTCAAGGGCAAAGACCCACTTATATAAAATGCAGCTTATACATAATGTAAACAAGAGGCGCTGAAAGCCTCTTTGACCAAATGAATGCAACAAATGTGTGTTACATCATGTTGTGTCTGCCACATGAATGCGTGGGAATGATAACAGGATCAAAACGCTGGGAGGAAGAGCAATGTGACAAATGGACAGACACCGAGACAGACGTAGTGACAGCTCTAATGACAGACACAGATGGACAGACACCAGACAAAACGAAACAATAACAAACAAAACAATAGATTGCCCTCTCAGTCCATAACTCTCTCATTCAATAGTGGAGAAAGGACTGCAGTGTTGTGCCTGGTTCACTGCCTGTCTTTGATTGGCTGAAAGAAAAAGAATCAGTTGAGTAGGTGAATGAATGAGGTGTAGAATGGTATGTAGATAAATAGAAAGATAGACAGACAGACAGACAGATTTATGATATTTATATTGCACCAGATAATAAAATACATCAGAAATAATAAAAATAGCACATGATATTAAATGTGATTGCACAGGATAATAATATTATTTATTAACGTTTTTAAAAAGTTATATTGCATATAATAGTGAAAGTAATATTGCACATGGTATTAAACACAACATTAAATGTAATAGAAAAATAATATTGTACATGATAATGAAGATAATATAGCCCATGAACATAATATAGTGACAAAACAGATAGATGCATGTATAGATGGATGTATGGGTGGATGTACTGCAAGATGAATTGGTTGGGGTGGGTGGAGACGTGCCTGGATGGCGGCTGAGGATTAGAGGGACAGCAGGCAGTGTGCCATATGGTCCAGTCTAATCTGGGCTTGTGACATCATGGCTGATGAGCGGGGAGGCCCACCATCCGTTTCCGAGCTCTCATTTCATTATGGGGTTTGTTAGTGTCAGCTGTAAATAACAACAGTAGACCCACACGAGCCAGATAAACAAGATGTGTGCTCGACTGGTCTTTCACTGCAGCTTTTTATTTCTGTTCCCCTCTGTTTCTGTCTCTCTTTGTCTGTCTTCTGGTCTCTCTCCTCCCTCTCCTCCCTCCCTCCTTCCCTCTCGCATCACTGGTTTGAGTTCATAGACATCTCTCTTAACAGGATTGCTTCAGTCCATCAGTGGCTCTGTAGTATAGCTAATATATTTAGGAAGCAGGCAGGCATTTTTTAAGCCAGCCACAGCTTGCACAGGCTCCTGTAGTCAGCTGCTCGGCTATTAGGACTCGGTTGTATTGACTGTGACTGTGTCTAACACAGTATTTTCACAAAGTGTGTCATCTGTGTGGTGATTTCATCAGGTCACAAGTGCATCAGGTCAGTTTGAATTTCTGAAGTTCAATTGATTAATCTGTAAAAGCACTGCCATGTGCCTGCTGCAGTATTGTGATGACTAAAAGACATTAAATATGAAATAACGCTAGATAAAAGATGAAAACTACACAAAACAATAAAATAACCACAGCAGAATAGAAGAATACATCTGTGGGATGAAGCTGAGCTAGAGCTGAAACAATTAGTTGATTAGTCAATCGATCAAGAGATAACTATTTTGATAGCATTTTCTTTTAGCAAAAAAACAAAAAAAGTAAAATACTTCTAGCCTCTTAAATGTGGATACTTTCTGCTAATAAATAAACTAAATATCTTTGGGCTTTGGACTGTTGGTCATTTTAAAAAGAGAGAAAATGTGAAGGACATTTAGAGGCATTTAAAGACATTTTTGAGGTTTTTTTATATCATTCCCAGGCCCTTCTAAAAATGTTTTCCCATGTGACCTTTCTGCATGATGATGTTGCAACATGTAGTGCGTAATATGAGTTTGAAAAACAACACAAAACAGTGCAGATGGAGCTGCCCTTTAAGACGTCGCTATGGCTTGTGGGAACTTGTGCAAAGGTGTTTTTGCTCGTTGTTCCGACCCTTCCCTAAGCCCCACCCTCCTTAGTTACTTTTGCTACGCCTGTCAAGCATAGCTTACATACCAGCAAACACTGGTTGGACGGTGAAATACGACACATATATGTACAAAAAAAATTACTTGGAAAAAGAAGCACAGGAATTAGGTTAAGTGCAGTGGATCCTGAGACGTTCACCCAGCCAGACCAGCAGGGATATGAGCTAGACCTCAGAGGGCAACCAAGGGAGAGATGTGTTTTCATCAGCCCACTTTGATTTTGCATCGGCCCCCACCCTTCTCCTCAAAGCCTGCACATAACTAATCCTAAAGTAACCCCAAATAAACAATGAGTTTGCCAAATGCAGTGGTATCTAACACAAGTTTGGCTGGAGGTAACTTTACTGCAGGTAGTAAGCTAGTTAGCCGGACATGCTAACATTTTTTTTTTGCCTACGTTAGAGCAGATATCAACAAAGTTTAATACATTCCTCATAGGTGTGTTTTATGTGTGTTTAATGCTTTTTAAAAAAAGAGGCCACTGCACACTGCTTCAACACATAAAGAAATACAAAGCTTTACAGGCCTGCGGCACCTAGTTACTGTTGCTAATCTATGCTTGGACAGTTGCTCTTCAGAGGTGTGGCTTTGCGTTCACTGAGTGGCCCATAATTTTGTGCAGGTGTACAGGAAGATTGCAGTCCTCCATAATCCCACAGAAAGACTGAATCCAATGGACGTCCAGCCAGCTTCCATCTTCTGTCATACACAGAGAAGACAAAAAACTTATTCAGCATTTCAGTACGACCGCTGAACAATTTTCTCTAGTAATGATGTGGTTTCAAATAATGTGTCATGTGAGCCTCATTTTCATGGACCCTAAATAATCAGATCAACAGTCCAATCAGAGAGTTAAAGTGTTTCATGATCAAAAGGAAAATAACCTTGTAAACACCCAATCCAACAGTTTCTCTGTGGGTGGAATAAATATATTCTTTCTGTGCATGTCTGCCCCTCAGGGTAGGTAATACAGAATGTGATATTCAGTGCTTTCCAATGGTTTTGGTGAAATTTTGCACTTGTTTGGTTTAGTATCTTTTATGCCCACTTCCAAGGAAAACATTGAGAAATTTCTTGTGTTTCCAAGAAATACATTGACAACTTTTGTCAAAGAGAGAACCTCAAGTCTTACAGTTGGACTATTTTCTGGTTTATTCAGGCTCCTGCCTGTGGAAAAATCAATTTTCCTGCCTCGTCTCTGATTGATTTCTTGCTTTTTTCATTGTTGAACATTGATCCAAAATGGTGGATCTAGAAAGACCCACTCTGTCTTTTATTCTGAGGGATACATCCAAGTGGTAAGTTTACTGTTATGTACTGAGTCTGAATGTTTCCTTCACCATAACTTCCTTGTATTTTTATATCAAGTTACACCATCTCCATTTCTCCTATTTGAAAAAAAGTAGGAAATAAATGCACTCTTAAAAACCAAAATGCCAAGATATAAACAACTGTGTATCTTGTTGAAGAAATTCGGCACATCAAACTTGGTACAAATGGTCACTTGGACTCAAGGATGAACTGATTGGATTTTGGTTGTTAAAGGTCAAAGGTCAAGGTCATTGCGACCTCATGTCCATCCCATTCTTGTAAACACAATATCTCAAGAATAACTTAACAGATTTTCTTCAAATTTGGCACAAACGTCAATTTGAACTCAACAAGGAACTGATCAGGTATTGAAGGAAAAAGGCCAAAATCACTGTGAACTCACCTCTGTCCCGATTTCGTTAATGCGATATCTTTGGACAGAATTTCTTCAAATTTGGAATAAACATCTGGTTGGATTCAAGGACAAACTGATTAGAATTTGGAATTCAAAAGTCAAGATCATGGTGATTATTATTATTATTATTATTATTATTAGTAGTAGTAGTAGTAGTAGTAGTCGTAGTAGTATTTTACCCTTGTTTAGTTTGGTTAATATACGTAACAGCTCAAATTGTGTCAATTCTTTACGTCACGCTTCTTGTTTTGTTTTTTTTTGTTTTTTTCTTGGAATCATATGTAAAACCTTTGATTAAATTCCTTCACAGTATTCACCACAGTCTTTTTGATACTGGTAATTGTTACTGTCATGGATATAACATGTATACATTTGATACTGTATATTGTAATTGTAGTGTGCCTCACTTATTTGTGTTCTTTTCTCTTAATCTCTCCTCACAGCTTCTCTTTCTCTCTCTCTTTATTTATTTTATTTTTTTATTTTCTTATTTTTTAAATATTTTTCTTCACTGTGTTTTATTGTTTAACAAAGGAAATATTTCATTGTACGGGTAAACTCATTTTTATGACAGTAAATGCTTTGACTTGACATGACTTGATATTTTATATCTCTCTGGACAAACATGGATGTAAATTGTAATTTGACTGGTTTGCGGAGGCATACAGCCACAAGACTGTAATTCTAGTTTCTGCGTGTTTCTCGTTTGCATTATTTGTTAACAGAATAGTTTATATGGAGCCATCTTTATGTGTCTGTTTTTGTGCTGCATGAAACTCCAGTCACAGTCTGTATGTGCACCAGACAATAACTGCTGGCTGGACTGCATTAGCACGGTATGTGAGTGCGTCAAGTCACTTCCTGTTCAGAATGTCCCTTTTTCCATGTAACTTATAAAAAGCACCAAAACACAATAGGTTGCCTTTGCTGGAACATGCGCCCTCCCTCCCCACCTCCCCCTCCCTCACCCCCCTCGGCTGCACAGGTGCTTCCTGGTTTGCTGACAGAGCCTCCAGATGATGATGCCGTTTCCAAAGTGAGCCCACATTACTCATCTCGCCTCAGCTGACCACCAAGTGCAGCAGGTTGGAATTCCACTCGGCTGCCTCAAATGACTCAAAGTAGGCGTGTAGAACGACAATTATTAGTTAGTTTATTGCAACAGCGGCATCATTTCTGGTAATGTCCCTCACTGAATTAAAATACCATCCCATGACATCAAAGCACAGTTTGGGCATCACTGATAAGAAAGGGAAATTATGACATGACAGACAACAGTAAATACCACAGTGAACTCACCAAAATTCCCTCCCATCTCCATTTTCTGTGTGGCTTTACCAAAAGGCTCTGAATATTGTTAGAGATGACTATTACCTGTATCACCCCTGGTAGAGGAAGTGCCCAATGGTAGGAGGCTTACAGACAACTCTCCTTTAAATCTAAGTGGTTCAAAAGAAGCATATTGTGGCTATATTGTTTAAATGGTAAATCACTGGAACTTTAAAGTACTGCATTAGTACATTAAAGTGTTTTTAGGTTATGGTTTTGTTTGTAATTAATTGTGGTATTTTGTGTATTTCAATATGTTTGGATTACTCGAGAACTGTAAATCTTCAGCAATATTTATTTTTTATATATATTGTCATCTTATATTCTATACTTATGGTATTTTGTGTATTTTTAAGCCAATACAAGGAACTTTGATATTTTGTTCATTTTGGAGGCACTTTGGAGGTTTCAGCAGTTGTTTATAGCTGTCAGTTGTCTGTCAATGTAAAGTTATGCATATTATCCCAAAAAGAAAAAAAACAACAGCTCTGAAAATAAATCTGGAGTTTGAGTTCAGTCATTGTCTGCTCTCTGCCTGCCAAACTCCATTGACATATTGCTCAATTTTACCATTATAAACATCTACTCCTTCTACACTATTATTAATCATTTCAAATGACTCATAAACAGACTCTAACTAATTTGGCAAAGCATTCGGCATTAATTTGAACTGTAATTACATGAAACAGGAAAAGTGAAACAGTCATTGCAGCTCAGAAGGGAAATTTCAAACATGTTTCCTTAAATTCTGATGACATATCATGGTCATTTTATGATTTATTACGGTAAATATATTACAGATTTCTCCTTTAATCATATCGCAGATGATGATGATGATGATGATGAGGTTTATTGGAATATAGCCTGTTTATTGGTGGAAACTACCAAAGTAACAAATGTTAAATACCCAATTAAATAAAAAGTTGCTCAACTGGAAAACAAGAAGACTCAATCTGTCAACACCTGGAGACAAAAGCAGCAGTAACAGAGCTACAGCATAGAGAAAAACAAGCAGAATATTAAATGAAGTAAATATAAAGAGTCATACTTTAAAGAGTGTAAAAACTAGAGAAACATCATCAACCCTGATGTGTTTCTCAATAAAGTCAATCAAACAGTATTTCAGGGTTTGCCAACGGCGTGTAGTCACATGCCAGTTCTTGTTTATGCCGTGTGTAATCAGACACAGCAACAACAAACGTCAGCAGCATTGTGAGTAACCACACGCTCAAATCACATCACATCCAAGGCACCAGTCAACCAGCCGCTGCCAAGTTCAATATGAAACAGGAATGTTTGGTATTCCTGGGTTCAAGTCATGATATGATGGCCCAGATGACACATGCTGAACACACACACACACACACGAATGCTTCAAAGGCTTGACTCATCCCCCCATTTCCACCCACCTCTCACCGTCATGTCATGACTCCGTGAGGAAAGCCAAACTCTCTTTGGCAAGACAGTCGAGGAGGGACAGAGAGAGAACGAGAACGTTAATTCACCCTTCCTCTGCTTCAGTTCATGCTCCAAACAAAAGTCACTCTGGGTCTACGGGTGAAATCTCCATCGTGTAAAAATAGTTGAGGCCTCAGGTGGTGATAAATTTGGCTTGTCCTGTTTATGCTGCGGAGGTGAGAGTGCTCTGGGAATTCACTGTGGAGCTGGAAATGCTCTGTGACGTGTAAACTATAAAGAACGGAGGTTGTATGCCTCAGCAAACCAGGCAAGTTCCAGTTTACATCCATGTCTATAATGCATGTAGTGAAGACTATGTGAAGGTTTTATGTTATTATTATTTTTATCTCAATAATTAGACTAGTTATTCCAGTGAATAGTTCCATTGGGAAACATGCTCTCCTCACTTAGGTGTTTTTCGGACCAAACAGTTCTGCGGGCTCTCTGAAGAGGAACTACCTGCCGGGGAGTTCCCCGACAACTTCAGTTAGCAGGACGTTTTGACTCTGAGGAAAGCTGAATTACACTCTGTGCTGTACTGTACTCTGAATCACAGCACAACCTGGCTATCGAAGTGGAGTTTTACCCACGTTTATCACATCTCTTAAAATAACATGAAATGAGCAGATCTGTGAAAGCTACCATGACAGATGACAACTGAGGAAAGCTGACTGCATGCTGATCACCTGCTTCACTTTCACACTTACACACACTCATACGTGGAAGCTGCTCAGTGTACTGTCTCCTGTCAGAACTGCTCATTAACACAGTGCATCACTATATTGAGTACTCTGTGTCCTTTATTCCTGCCCCTTACCCAGGAAGGAGTGAGAGCTAACAGAAATGTGGTTACGAAGTAATACATCACCACATGAAACAGTGTAGTCATTTCCTGTTTGGCTTGTCTAGGAGGTTATTTGGCCTTTTGCACCTGAAATGTGTTGCAATACTGATACTGAGCTGTGCTCCCATTGAGAGAAGAGTTACGGAAAAGGAAAGTGTCTCGAAATGCCAATTGATGGGTAGTTTTTGTTCCAAAACAATACAAGCAGTCCAGAGAGTTATAGGATACAGCTGTTAATATTTTGTATTTTTTATTGTCAATAATTTATTTCATCTTAGCCCCTTTCTTGATGCTATAAATATTCACTAGGGGCCATATTACAGACACTTTCTATCTTAAGTCTTAAGTTAGTTCTTCCACAATTTGGTATTTTGAAACAATTCCCAACTAATTTGAGGAATCTTATTTTACTTCAACCTAATTTATCTCAGGTTAGGAAATCCTCAATCTGACACATACTTTGAAACATACAAAAAATGTTGAGCTTTAAACTCAGATGACAGATGAGTTAGAGGTTTTGGTAACAAGAGAAATCCAAAGATGTTCTCTTAAGGAAATTTACAAAACGCCAGCTCAGGAGATATAAGAAAAAGACTGAGACAGCAGACGCAGTGTTCACGATATCCAGCTTCCATGGTGTAAAAGCAAGAAAAAAGCAGCCATATGGATTAAACAAGTTAGCTAACACTACTGTTAGCAAACACTACCCTTAGCTACTGTTAGCAAATACTACCATTAGCTACTGTTGGCGAACACTACCTTTAGCTACTGTTAGCAAATACTAGCATTAGCTACTGTCCATGAATACTACCGTTAGCAACAGTGGTGGGAAATAAAGTACAAATATTTTGTTATTGCACTTAGGTTTAGTTTTAAGGTATCCATACTTTACTTAATTATACATATTTTTCTGACAACTTCTCACTTTGACTCTCTACATTTTAACACAAATGTCTGTACTTTCTACTCCTCATATTTATAAATTTCTTTCTCTTTTGAGGAGATTAATTGATTATTTTTATTTCACATCATTGCACACTGTCTTCCCAACATCAAGACTGATTTCCACCTTTGGATGGGACAATAAAACATAGAAAGGACGATTCCTTGGCATATCCATCCAAGTTAGGATATGAACATGTAATTACTTTTTTCTCAAATAAGTTCCTAACTCTAATTACTCCTATTTGGGTAACATTTACTAAAAAACTACAGTGCCCAGCTATTTTAGGAATCTAATTAGCCCTTTAAAGGTTTAAACATCAGTATATATTTGATTTAATAAGTTGGAATGGATGGGCATGTGACAAAATAAAATAAGAAAAATAAAATGCATTACATAACAAGGAAGCACAAAACCAGCACATACGTCTATCTGTGCAAATATTAATACATGAAACATGCAACACAGAGTATGGCCCATGTTAGTAGTCCCCCAAAAGGGTTTACATCCATTACCATGAACGTTTACCGGACATCTCGAGCACTGCTGATTTTTGTTAGAGATACTATTCTGTATAGTTTTGGTCATTTTGTTTTATGGGTAAACTCCAGGTGTAGTCTTTTTTGTGTTAAATTGGTTCACATGGCCTCTTCCTGTTTCAGCAGGACGTGTAAAATCTGGGCAGAAATGCACCTCGACAACAGCCTCACGGCTTCGGTAATTAATCAAGTTGGGAGTATGAACAGGCTCACATAGGGTTTTGTCACCCTTATGTCTGCCTGCTCTGCATTATTCTAACACATCCTCAGCATTATACACAACAATGCCTCTGCAAAGCTGTGCCTTCCTCCTGGGCTTTGCTCTCTAACTCATGTTAGCGTCTATAAATATACATGTATGTCACTATATTGTTATCCGTCTCCACTTCCGCTGAGTACAGTGGGTCACAGAGGAGAACGAGGAAGGAAGCCAGAAGATTAATAAACAAAGGGGCAGCACTGTAAATGTAGCTGGTGTTTGCCTCTTTGAGGGTGTTAATGTTGCTTTGTGGAGGCAATAAATATCACTTTAAGCCTTCGGTGGTGACTCAGCCAATGGATCATCAACTTGAGAGCCCTGGAGAATAAATCCCGACATGCACTCAGTGTGGTTGTGTACGTCAAGCTTTTTTGCATAAAAAAAGAAAATGATCCAGGTTGTGTGAATGTGGAAGAGCTTTTAATATCGTGGTCACTGTGGAGAAGTCATTCCAGTCACAGCGGTTTGCTTGAGTATAAAAATGAGTTACACAGTTACTGAATATCACCCATTTTTGAGAACTGGGAGAAACCTGTCCTACTAAAAAAATGTATAAAATGATTACTACTAACACTCACAATCTAATTTGCTGGTGAAAATGTATTATTTAAGAATTTATATACATGTAATTTATAATTTGTTTTGGTCTGCTTTATTTTATTTTTTTCATTTTTAATCTTTCCCTGCACCCAAAAATGCCCTTGTCCCAGACAAGAAATCACAACATCAAACAATTTAAAAATGTGCTAAAAGCCTTCAAAATCTACTGATAACATGAGAAGATATATTTTATGAAAACCTTGGCCGTTGAAAGTTGTGCCCCAGATTTCCCATCAACTCCATCAGATTTTTTACAAAAACATGATTTAAAAAATCAAAAAACCCTCAAAATATGATTTTGTCTCAATTCTCAAGAATGAGTCATACTGAAATTTGATAAGAAAAAATGCAAAAACAACCCCCAAAAGCTGGAACAGTTACATTTGCAAAAGTCCCAGGACTTTCACTGATCCGCAAGGTTGGAGAACAAGTTTCGAGAAGTGCCAGTGAAGTGCCAGTCAGTGTTTGGGTGCAGTATTTCCTCTTTCTATGCTTTTGTAGGCACTGTCACCTGCCAGAACCTCAGGAAGAATCCAAACTGATTTACAGGCAAAACAGCCCTCAGCTTCTACTGAGCATTTCCCGATGGCTGGCAAACTGTCCTTTGTTGTTAAAGGAAGTACGTTCTCTTGCAAGCTCAAAAACATTCCTGTAGACAATTGAATGTTTCTATCTGCAGCTGCGTGTGTGTTTTTCACAGGTGAAAGTGTGCAGGCAGTGAGGCCTGCGAGTGTAGCCTTTAGATGACAATTAAAACTATTGAGCGAGGAAATTTTCTATGAACATGAACCAGGCAGCAATTATGTTTTAATTTGGAAAACAAATTAGTTCTCAATAAATGTCATTTCAAGGACACAGGGTTGCATTTTGCACCGATTACCAAAGAAAATCATCATAAAGAGGTCAATGAAACCAATTTATCTGACTCAGCCTGGATAATTAAGTAAGAGAGCCCAACAGTGAGGTCGCGGAGGTGAAAATCCCATTTACATGTTTGAATATGGAATGCAAATTTAGATTGTTAGCTATAATGTTGTAACCATCTATCACAAGCTACTTGTGAACAGATGGTATGTGCTCGAGTCGACGCCACAAGAACATATGATATTAACTTTGTTTGAAGAAAAACATGCTTTATTTTCAGTGTCATGGAGACGTGCTACACAACCCACAGTCCTAAAGTATAACACTGATGTCTCTGATTGGTTGGATTGGAGCTGTTTCCATGGGAAAGTTTAACATGAGTCGTACCAATCATGTCATTATGTCGCAGTGAGTAAAATTTATATACACACACACAACATGAAGACTATAATAATGGCAAAAGTTACATGTAAGAAGAAGCACTGTCTTCCACAGTTGTTTATGGGAAGAGTAGTTCCTTCACTCTTACAATTCAAGGATTCAAGGACATTTATTATCATCATACAGCACAGGGTTGTTCATTCATAATACACAGAAAATGCAACACAGATGACTGATTAAATTCACAGTGGAATAGGGAGAAAATATAAAACGCATTAAATACATATATACATACATGTATACACCCAAAAAATAATTCTGTAGTGTATTTTTTGAATTTGCATCAGGTTGAATGTCAACAGTCAAAACAACATGGTGATGATAATATGGTTGACATGCTCACATTAAAAGTTCAACATCTGGGAAACATTGTGACTGTGTTTGAACATGAAGAGCCACACTTACACAATATATTACTTTTTTGTTGGCTGGACCTTATCCAGAAGCAGCTTTAGTCCCAGCATGGATCTTAACCACTCACCTCCTCTCCTCTTGGGGCGGTCACCTGCGGCGGTGCATCCAGCTGATCTGACTACAGGTTCTAAAGATGCTGACTGCATTTGTTGACTGTCTCAGGTTCCACCGCTCTTTAATTCTAACCCCACATCTTCATTTTCCAGCGCCTATGAGCATATGATTGAATACTCTCCAGTTCTGATACAAGTGATGCTATTGCAGTATCTATGCTAACATCTTCAAAATTCGCCATTTTTTGTTTGAGACGAGTCATTTCCATGGGTGCGTCTCGCTGTCAGTGCACCTAAAACCACGCCCGTAGCTGCCAGTAGTCCCTCTGAGAACGCTGATTGGCTGCACCACCTCTGGTGCAGATGCATCTTGGAGCCTGGCAAGATGGATTCTTACATGATCTTGTGATCTTGCAAATCCAGCTGCTCTGCAAAGTAATATGGCAATAATATAGCATCCAGCTTAACAGTGCATTACTCAAATGCCGACCCCACCTCGAATATAAGTGTATATTTGTCATAGGTGATGTGTGTTTCGCCAATAAAGCCGAAAAAATAAAAGATTGAAATAGAAAAGTAGAGTTTAAAAGTAGAGCTACCAGCTGTTGCATCCTTCATGCACAGCTGTTGCCATAGAATCAGTATACTATGATTATGAACAATATAAAATCATTTTGCAATCAGAATCAAATGTTTTCTGTTCACGATTCATCTTGGAGTTTGTCGGCTTAGTTCCAGGCTCCAGGCCTCTGGGAACCAGAACCAGACAACTGTTCTCTAGGTTGTTGACGGGCATTCTGGGAAATGTAGGATATCACAAATTGCTGTAAAAGTAGATGTCGATGGAAACACATAGACATAAGCACAAAATTATTTGATCACATAATGATATTAGTTGCTAAACATAAAAACGTAACAGTGTAATTTTTCTTTTAACTGCTGCCACCAGCAGGGCAGTGATGTTGTGTTTATCATCTCTTCATATCCACAATCATTACAACCTCCGCTGCAAATGTTTTTTCTCTAAGTCCCTGACTCAGTGGCACCTGCTCCCAATGATAACAGTTTGTGTGCGTGTGCCTGTGTATTATACTCTATATTGTGTGTGTGTGACAGTAATATCTATACCTACTTCCTATGACGTGGGCACTCCCCAGACACGACCTGCTCCCAGGGCTCCTATCTATTACATCTTTCCATCCCTGCCTTGGTCTTTCCATCCGCTGAGTGGGAGAGCGTCTGTGTCAGTGTGTGATCGCATGTGTTTATGTGCAGGTGTGTGTGTGTTGTGTGTGTGATTAAAGCAGAGCAGTGCAATCTGTAAGGTCCCAGTGAGTTTAATTCCAGCTGAGTGGATTTGGCTTTGTGCCTCCCACACAGGTGATGAGAGGGGAGGATGAGGATGATGGGGAGAGGTGGGGGCAGGCTGGACAACAACGGGATGAGAGAATGAGAGAATGAGAGAA
>JAJHUR010096611.1:0-14608 GCA_027495735.1 Lutjanus campechanus
CCAATTTGTTTCCTCTTTCCCCTTTGACTTCGTCATTGTATCATATAGACAGACATCGTATTAATAAGTTCATAATTTCTGTATTGCCATCACAAACCTCATTCATCTATTCAACTCAAAGCTTCACACACCAAAGCCATGGTGTCATAATCACTCTGCTTGTTTTACATTTATTGTCCACTTGATGGCACAGTAGAGCAAATGAAGCATCATGAAGCATCGACCCATGAGTAAACCAATTGGATGGGAAGCTTCAGTGCTTCATGAAGCTTCATCTCACCATCACTGTGGTACAGTGTCCTCACTGTGGATCCAGGAAAATAAAAATAAAAGAAAGACGTCCGTTGCAAAAGAAAAATGTGAAAATAAAAAGGAGAGTAAAGTCCCTGAGCTCGTCCAGCGAGTAGAGAACACGTGGCCTTGGCGACAAAGAATTAAAGGGGTCTCAACCTTACAGGGACTGGCGTCTCACAGGAAGAGAAAGAGCTTCTTCTTCTTCTTCTTCTTGATTTCCGGCAGTGTAGACGCTGGACTGCGTATTACTGCCCTCCACTGGTCGTTATTTCTAATCTTCTTCAGATTCTTCCATATAGTCCAGTTTCATGCAGAAACTGCAAAACTGCTCTGGAAATCAATTGATGGTTCTCACAGTGGCCAAACAAAGAAAAAATAGAGAAAACCTGGACTTCTAGTTTTGCCATTTGGATAAACAGTCTCTGCCTTTCAGCGTTGTATTGACTACATTCTAAGAATACATGTTTAACTGTTTCAGGCCTCCCACAGTGACATAGACCTGTGTCATGCTGAGAAAGAGCTTAGGAAGGTGTCTGGTTGATATAATGACGGTGACGTCACAGCTGGAAGGCGGGGCGTCCCGTGGGTTCCGGGAAACTCTCATCCAATGAGAGTGCAGGGGTTGGACCCTGGCCAGGATATCGCACCTAGATGTGCGCTGAGGATCCTGGGAAATGTGGTTTGTTTAGGACTCCCTTTGTCTGGGGTCTCTGGGAGTCAGGCTGTTTGAATTTAGGTAGGCCTCGAGGCCCAACACATGTTAGAATACAGTAACTGAAGTGACGGTGGTTTGCTGTGGTTTCTCAACAGCTTTTTGCAGTTGCTGTAATTTCAACCCCCATTTTCTCCAACATACAACATATTTAAGAGAAGATATTTGCCCACATAACAAAGGATGTCTCTAATGTCACAAACACTATTATAACTTACTGTTTGAAATGATTATTAAATTGGCTCAGAGTCAACATAATGCAGCAACCATTATATTCCATTATATTTACAGTTGTCACCTGCTTGAATTTTGTGTTTTCCTTTACATAAATAAATACATTCAAAGTTGGGAAAAAAAAGCAGGAGGTTTTTATTTAGATCATTTTATTTTTGACATTACATTTTATATTATATGTAAAGTGGAAACACTATTGCTTTTGTACACAGGTGCCTCCAAATCAAGCAAACAGTTGCATTCAACAGAACATTTGGCTATAAAATACATTCAGGGGGAGTGTAGATACATTTGTACTTGAATGGGCAGACTTTAAAAAAACTCATTCGACCTCACACAAGGAGACAAAAGCATCAGAAAGCAGACCAGGAGAGGCATGAAGTCCCTTCTCATAGGGACACTATACTATCAAGAAAAAACATAGCTGAAGACCAGCGATGCTTCATACACTGACTGACATGTCTGTCAAAGGTCTGCAAAGTCTGCAAAAGGTGCAGTGGAGATCCTGTTGTCTTGTAATACCAGCTGGTGGCCTCCAGGTGGGGCTATTTGTCATCTGTGTAAACAGCCTGGATTCACATCTGCCTCCCTCTGTTATCCCTGAGAAAAATGTCAGTTATTTATTTATTTATTTTTGTTTATTTGGATCCCCATTTGCCACTACTAAGGTAGCAACTACCTTGAGTCCAGACAAGTAAACATTACCTCATAATATAATTTGAAAATCCAAGGAAAAAGGGGACAAAACAACAACAAAAACCTACAATAACCAAGTAACAGCAAATTCAACACCAATAAAACTGTAGTAGTAGTAGTAGGACTACTATTCCCAGCATGCTTAGCTCCCACAATGCAATGCGTGTAATGTGCTCTACCTAGTTCACAGTAAACAGAGAGACGTGAAGCAACACATGGGGGTCCCGTGGTATTATTATACATGGTATCAGAAGTGGTGAACTGTACGTTAAGTCTCCGCGGTAGTTTAAGTGCGTTAGCTGGCGAAAATGTTTCGTGCAGTTTAAAGCAGAACTGACCGGGGCGGAGGTTTAGCTCAGTGGGTAGAGCGTCCGCCCCATGTACTGAGGCTGCTAGTCCTCTGCAGCGGCCGCTGGTTCGACTCCCGCCTTCGGCCCCTTGCTGCGTGTCATCCCCTCTCTCTCTGCCCCCTTTCCTGTCCACTCTTCAGGCTGTCCTATCAAATAAAGGCAAAATGGCCAAAAAAATAACTTTAAAAAAAAAAAAAAAAGCAGAACTGACCGCTAGGAAGACGACGGCAGAGCCCCGAGTGCCGAGCGGAGCTAGCTCGTTAGCACTAGCACACCGGTGAGTGAGCCGAGGGAGACGGCGCACCCGAGGACTCGGACTCCGCACGTAAAAGGAGGAGAGAATCATCGTGGATGGCGACAGCTGTGCAACTAACACCCCCAGACCCGTTCGACTTTTCAAGCCCAGCAGAATGGCCGCGGTGGATCCGCAGATTTGAGAGGTTTCATATCGCAACGGCTCTCGACACAAAGGAGGAGGAATACCAGGTGAATTCGCTCCTGTATGCAATGGGTGATGCAGCGGATGATGTGCTCGCAGTTTTACCATTGACTGATGCAGATAAAAAGAAATATGACGCTGTCAAAGCAGCATTTGAGCAGCACTACATCGGAAAGCACAACATTATTTTCGAAAGAGCACAGTTCAACAACAGACGTCAGCATGACGGAGAGACAGTGGAGGCTTACATCACAGCAGTGCACAAGCTTGCTGAAAATTGTGGCTTTGGAGTTCTGAAAGAGGAGCTCATAAGGGACAGAATCGTAGTTGGGATAAGGGACAAAAGACTGTCTGAACAGCTACAAAATGGACTCTGACCTGACACTTGCTAAAGCCATACAAAAAGTCAGACAAAGTGAAACAGTAAAGAAACAGCAGACTATACTCCACAGTGACATAATGGGGGACAACAAAGCAAACATGGACGCCATCATCAACACCAAGAAAAAAGAGAGGACACGGAAATGGCAACAAAAACAAAAGCCAAATAAACAGACGCAGGGAGAGTGTGGCAGGTGTGGCCGTACACAAAAAAATGCATGGAAAGACTGCCCAGCGAGAGACGCAGAGTGTCAGAAATGTAGGAAAAAGGGACATTTTGCTGCAGTATGTCGCTCAGGGGATGCAGTGGGTCTGCGTGAAGTTGTAGAACAGCAGGGCGACACAGACACTGACGACTATTATTTTCTGGGAGACGAACTGAAACATCAGAACCATGGATGGAAAGAATCCAGATAAATGGGGAGAATGTTGAGTTTAAGCTAGACTGTGGGGCAGATGTAACATCAATACCTGAGAGACTATACAAGCCAGAGAGAGACGGGGAACTACATGAGCCTAAAAAGAGACTGCTAGGGCCAGGCAGATACCCACTTAAAGTAAAAGGCTGCTTCAAAGCAAACATGGCAGCAAAAGGGCGCACCACTACTCAGCATATCTACATAGTGTCAGGACTAGAACATGCACTTCTAAGTAGACCAGCTCTAATAGCTTTAAAGCTTGTAGAGAGAGTAGATGCTGTCGTAGAAACAGAGACAGACTTTAGAGCAGCCTATCCAGATGTTTTCCAGGGACTAGGCAAATTAAAGGAGCCGTACCACATAGTGCTTGACCAAGGTGCTACACCAGTTGCTCTCTCCGCACCTAGGAGAGTTCCTTTGCCCCTCAGAGACGCAGTGCAGACAGAGTTGAACAGAATGGAAGACATGGGAGTTATCTCCAAGGTCACGGAGCCGACTGAATGGTGTTCAGGCATGGTTGTTGTTCCCAAATCAGGAAACAAACCACCGAGGATCTGCGTGGATCTCACACCCCTGAATTCAGCCGTGAAAAGAGAGCGTCACATTCTTCCGGCTGTGGACCAAACACCGGCAGTGATGAAAGATGCCAAAGTTTTCACCAAACTTGACGCTCAATTTGGATTTTGGCAGATCCCTCTCACACCAGAATCATGGGCCCTCACGACCTTCATCACTCCTTTCGGGAGATACCAGTTCAACCGACTCCCTTTTGGTATTGCATCCGCTCCGGAGCATTTTCAGAGGAGAATGTCGCAGATGTTGGAGGGCTGCAATGGAGTGCTCTGTCATGCGGACGACGTCCTCATGTATGGCAGGGACAGGCAGGAGCACGACCAAAGACTGCACCGCGTGCTCAAGAAGATACGACAAGAGGGTCTCACATTGAATGAGAAGTGTGAGTTTGCAAGAGAAGAAGTCATGTTTGTGGGCCACAAAGTCTCTGCAAAAGGCATTGAGCCTGACCCGAATAAAGTCAAGGCTATCCAGCAGTTGCCACAGCCCACATGTGTGGAGGACGTGCGGCGCCTCATTGGCATGGCAAATTACCTTGCCAAATTTTTGCCCCAACTAGCCACAATAACCACACCGCTAAAAGAACTGCAGAAAGAGAGGAACGAATGGATATGGGCAGAGCCCCAGGAAACAGCCTTTCGGAGATTGAAGCAGGTACTGAGCTCTCCAGATGTGTTAGCCCAGTGTTCCAACACTGCTGAGACAAAGGTTGCTGCAGATGCATCGCCATACGGCCTGGGAGCCGTTCTCACCCAGCAACAGACCGACGGCTCATGGCGACCAGTGACATACATTTCTAGAGGACTGACAGACACAGAAGCGCTACGCGCAAATAGAAAAAGAGGCGTTGGCAGCTACATGGGCGTGCGAGAGACTTGCATCTTACCTGTTAGGTCTGCATTTCACACTACAGACAGATCATAAGCCGCTGGTTCCGCTGCTGAGCACCAGAGGGTTAGATGACCTCCCGCCGCGGATCCTGAGGTTTCGTCTGCGTCTTTCGTCTGCCTATTCCATCGTCCATGTTCCAGGGAAGCAACTCATCACAGCAGATGCGCTCTCCAGAGCTCCCCTGGAGGGTCCGCCTACAGCAGGAGACCTACAGCTGGAGAAAGAGGTAGAAGTTTTTGTGGACTGTGTACTGTCTTCTCTCCCAGCTACAGAGAAAAGGCTGGAGGAGATCAAAAATGCACAGAAAGAAGATAGAATGTGCACAAAAGTGACAGAGCACTGTCTTACAGGGTGGCCGGAGAACTGTGAGGCTGACCCACACATCAACCCGTACTGGCAGGACAGAGCGGATCTCCACATCGCTCACGGCCTTCTCATGAAAGGAGAGAGACTTGTTATTCCACCCCCCTTAAGAGCAGATGTGCTTCAGCGGCTGCATGAAGGACATCAGGGGATCTCAAAATGCAGAGCAAGAGCAAAAGAATCCGTCTGGTGGCCGGGCATTTCCGCCCAGATAGGACAAATGGTGGAAAAGTGCAAACTATGTCAGAAACACAGATCACAGCTCAAAGAACCACTGATGCCTACTCCCCTGCCGGACCGCCCGTGGCAGAAGGTTGGTATGGATCTCTTCGAGTGGTCCAAGAGAGATTACCTGCTGATCAGAGACTATTTCTCAAGATACATTGAGATAGCAGAGCTCAAAAGCACTTCGGCTGAGGTGACAACCAGGGCTATTAAAGAGGTCTTCGCCAGGCATGGGACTGCAGAGTTTGTCATATCAGACAACGGGCCGCAGTTTTCATCTTCAGTGTTCAGAGAGTTTGCAAAAGAGAACAACTTCATACACATCACAAGCAGCCCCCGCTACCCCCAAGCGAATGGGGAGGCGGAACGCGCTGTACGGACCATCAAGGACTTGTGGAAAAAAGACAGTGATTACAGCAGAGCACTGCTGGCCTACAGGTCCACCCCATTGGTGCACGGGTTCTCACCAGCACAACTGCTGATGGGAAGAAACCTGCGTACATCTCTACCCCAATCAACGACCAAGCTGGATCCAAAGTGGCCAGACTTGCAGGACTTTCGCAGGAAGGAGGAGAAGGGAAGGCATAGACAGGCCACAAACTACAACCTGAGACACCGCTCAAGACCTCTCCCAAAACTGCACGCTGGTCAAAAGGTCTGGATCACCACTGAGAGAACCACAGGAGCAGTCGTCGGATCAGCCAACACTCCGAGGTCTTATATGGTAGAGACTGATCGGGGTCTCCTCAGAAGAAACAGAAGTCACCTCCGACCTATAGGGACTGTTACCAGAGTTGGTCGGGTGACAAAGCCACCTGACAAATTGGACTTGTGAATAAAGTGAACTATGACAGTTATGTTCACATGGAAAGAAAAAAAAAAGTGATTTGGAAGGTTATAGTTCATAAGTCTCGAGTTAAAAGCACAAAAGAATGCTAAGGTTAAAAATGATATATTGTGTTTCAGTTTTAGTTCATAAGTAAAACAGAGAAGTTGCATAACAGTTTATTTGAATGAAGAAAGAGTTTAGCTATAAGGGGGAGGTGTAGTAGTAGTAGGACTACTATTCCCAGCATGCTTAGCTCCCACAATGCAATGCGTGTAATGTGCTCTACCTAGTTCACAGTAAACAGAGAGACGTGAAGCAACACATGGGGGTCCCGTGGTATTATTATACAAAAACTACCAATGACAACAATAACAATGGCATTACATTCTTACATTATATCTAAAATAGTCAGTAATGCATTTCATACTGCTCAAAGTTATAATAGTACCACTAAAAACAGCATATACTGTAACTGAGATAATAAAGAGAGAATAAAATGATAAATGACCAGGAAAGGTCCTGATCATTAGTCAGATACTATGTAACAGTTTTACTTGTTAAATGTGTCATTTCTGATGGCAAACTATGATTTCATTCCTCTGTACACGACAGTATGCTGCCTTATATTGAGACAGACAGTGAAAAACAACCTCTGATGCATACATAGTATTAAAGTTTTGTCCATTACTATTATATGACAACTTATTGTACAGGGCATTAGGGAACTTAAACAATGAAATATTTCTCTTAATCTAATGACCAGTGAATGGCCTTACTCAGAAGGCCTTGGACTCTCAAAACCTTTTTTTTTTTTTTCCTCAATTTTCACTTGTTCCCACAATTTCATTGCAAAAACACATAAAAAAAACATTTCAACATGCATCACAATTTTTTTGAAAGCTGCCTTGAAATAGACTAGTGAAAATCTGGACAGACTGAAATATATGATTTTAAAGAGTAATAATCTATTACACTGAAAAAAAAAAAACAATGATTGAGACAACTTTTTACACACTCATTTTAGTGGTTGTAATAAAATATATTCATATTCATTTTTGCATACCAAACAATGTAATGTTTTGTTAACTTCTTAGTCTGTGTAAACAATATTTACACAATACAATTTACTGAGTAAACAATATGGCTTTTTTTTTTCTTTTTAGCTTGTGAGGAGAGGAAATAATTTTACATTACATAAACTTGGATTTACGAAGCTGAGGTTCATTTTTAATTTTGCAACATGGAATTGTGTGTGTGAGCGTGAGCGTGTGCGTGCGTGTGTGTGTGTGTGTGTGAGTGTGTGTGTGCGCGTGTGTGTGTGTGTGTGTGTGTGTGTGTGTGTGTGCTTGTTCCATCACTACAGTATCTTATCATTTCTGTCATCGAATTGCGTGACAAGCCACCTGCCTCCCTGCACCCTGATCGTGCCCCTGCTGCTGTGAATTAGTCACTGATTGGACTGTTGACAAACACAACTTTCCATACGCTCGGTGCAGACAAACTCACATTCCCACCTCATGTTTGTCATAGAGAGTCAGGATATGATGTGATGACAGCAGTAGCTGGATGCTGAGTTTTGGAGATATTGGCCTTCTCTCCAGTATAATGGGTCTGGTCCTAATCCACAGACCTTTTTGTGAGCAGTTTCATGTAGGAACTACTTTCTTTCTGAAGAAAAAAAAAGTTCCAGTAGATTTAAAAGTAGTTCCAGTAGATTCTACAGCAGAAGGAAAGTAGTTCCTGAAACTGCTCACAACAAGGTCTGTTAATTATTTTGAGCAACCGGATCATGATTTCTAGAAAGAGGCACTGCTGTTGAGGTTAAATGTTTGGGGGGGGTTATTGGTGCTTTCACAGGACTAACGCCATCTAGTTCCATTATGTTGGCAAGAAGGCAGAAATCTCTACGGCCAGTATCTCCAAAACTCAGTGACTCACACCAAAACAGTATAGATGGATAAACAGCACTACAGGTCAGAGGAAAAATATGTTGCCAATTTTTGATTTTAGACTGAACTGTCTCTCTCCTGAGCAGCTGACTCAGACCCTTCAAACTCTGCACACTGACCAACTGAAATGGCCTATAAATCCACCCACAATGAGTCAATAACAAACTACAGCACCTTGTATCAGATTTGCAGAACTGGGGGCTTGCGATTGCGAGCGGCCTCAGCAGAACAATCTTTCCAGTGAAGGACAAGGCTGAGTGGGGAAAACAGCATCACGTTTCAGTTGTCCATTTTGAGAAGCAATCCTGTCAACCTGTGTGTCTGTGTGTGTGTGTGTGTGTGTGTGTGTGTGTGTGTGTGTGTGTGTGTGTGCGTGTGTACCTGTATGTGTGTCAGAGAAACAGACAGAAAGACAGACAGAACAACGAGGACATATGTGAATCCTCCCCACGTGCAAACAGAGGCAGGAGCATCTGTTCATGTGTGTGTGTGTGTGTTTGTCTTTGTGCGCGCAGTGGCGGCTATAAAGAACAAGACAAGTGTCACTGCACGTGCAAATACGTCTCTGGGGCTGCACAGGGGTGAAAATGGTTGTAGTTTCCTGCAATGTGAACTTGTCATCACGCGACAGCAGAATTGGCATAGTTCACACTGTCTCAGTACAGAAACAGAGCTTCAGAGCCTCTACCTGGTATTGATACAGTTTTTTTTTTGGTGATTGCTCATTAATCTCACTCCATTGTTGTGTGGGATCTAAATCCCCAGGTCCATTTCCAATTTCCCCCCGTTGTATTTGAATATTTTGATAGCTTCCCTGCTTGGACAGTATAAAAATTATCTGTAAAAAAAAAATCAGAAGATGCACGTGGTTGGAATTTGGTGGCTGTCGCTCAGATCCCCCAAAAGACCTCAGTGTATCCACTTGGTGAAAAATCCCCCATCCTTTCTATGCCTTTCTGTGCCCACACAAAGGTAAAGTGCTGTTGAGTGTGATAGGTGTCCTTGAGGAGACGGAGACTGGTTGTCTCATGTATTTATGAACATCCTCCCATCTCTTTATATATTTGGTTGTGAAACAGTAAGGGATGTAGGACAGGTCTTGTATCTTCATACCTTTTAATTTGGGTCCACGTGGGACTGTTTGCCCTGTTAAACCAGTAACATAGGGATCAAGTTAGCATCATAGCTAACCTTAAGTTAGCTTTTTATCAGCAGGCATACCGGGTATCTCTGTCCAATAACTCATAATAGCCTTTCCAAAATATCTGCAAAATCAGTTTTTGGAGGATGAATTCTGCTTCCTTTCCTCGCTTGTTTCGGTGCCATGTCAAAATAAAAGCTAATGAGCAGGCCAGATAAAACTAGCAGAGGTCACTCAGTAGAGTGCAGATCCCAGCCAGGCAACAGGCGGTGAAGCACCTACTGCAATGTCATCGTAACTGCCAGATGCAGCCAGTGGAGATTTGCAAAATTCTGTCAACATTAACATGACCCCCACATATGCTGACCTTAACTGAGACAAGATTTCAAACTGAAGCAGTTGTTGATCACTTGTGGCCCCAAGCAGCCAGTTAAGAGGAGGGAGAAGTCAGCTGTCAATGGTCAGATAATATGGAGCAGTCAAATAATAAAATTACACCACCCAGTCAAGTTACAGTTTACATTCATGTCTGTCCAGTGTGTGTAGTGAAGACTTTGAAGGAATTTAATATGAAGCTTACCACTATATCGACCTGTAACTTTGAAGGAATTTAATAAAAGGTGTTAAGTGCATTTTTTGGCAACATGGAAGTTCTCATATCTCATTCTATACATGTATGATTTCAATGAATAATTTCCAGTGAGAAACATGCTGTCTTCACGTAGAGACTATTTTACAGAGTACAGAGGACTGATAGAGAGTTGAACATTATGACGTCACAGTGAAATTGACCTTTAACCTTTTGGATATAACATATTATAATATCAAGTTTGCAAGAATGAGATTACCTGAAAACATAATACCTGTGGCCATAAAAACATAAAGGCATAGATTTTGTAGTTGTTTTGTTTTTTTCCCCAAAATTTTGAAACCCAGAGGTCCTTCAGCATCTTCAGCTCTGTTCAAGATGCAGGTTCATTGATCACGCACACAAGCACGAACACATGGAAGTGATCGCATAACAATTTTCATCTAAACTAGGGATTGGAACAGTTTTATCATAAGCGCATCAAGATTTTCTGCGCACTTGTGTCCCGGTGAATACAGCTGGCGCCCTCCTTAGTTTTTTTGGGGTTGTTTTTTTTTTTTTTTTGGCCCTGCCCCTCAGACAGCATGAGTCCACCACTGCTTCCACTCCACGCATTATTAGGACCAGTCAAAATAGTAGGTTTCACATGCACTCCTCGAATCTCTCTCTGCCCAAACTCGGCACTGAAATTGTTCTGAGGCTTTCAGGCGTCATGACTCACATATCCACAGCTCACATCTTCACAATGGCGCCCAATTAGTACCGTCTGAGTAAAGAAACAACTCTCACGTTTTCTTTTTTTGAGAAAAAATACACATGGGAACTGGGCAGTGACATGGCGTGATCATCACATTCACTGCGTAAAGAAGAAGTATGTGAGTTAGCACTTTTATCACTACTTCGAGGTGCCAGCGTGGGCAAGGTGTTATTAGTCCATTTATCACTGCACGAGAAGCAGTGTCATTTTATTTTGCTTGTCAGAAAGGGGCACACAAGGAAGAAAACTGCTCATAGGTAGTGATCATGTGAGGTCTGTTGTAGATGTAAGGTCTGAGTGCTCTGCTTTTTAATATGAACTCAAAGGCAGTGCCCATGGAAACACATCTACACCTTCAGCAAGAGGAGCAACGACCTTCACTGAGGGCAGCACACAGCGAAACATCCAGTTTATTCACAAAGAGACGGATGTGTGCAAAGAGTTTTTGTTATTAACATCAAGAGGGGGAGTAAATAAGTACAAATACTACATTACTGTAAATAATTAGACTTTTCAGGTATCTGTACTTCAATTGAGTATTTATTTTTCCAACAACTTTTTACCTTAGTCCCGTAGAAGATGAGGAAATTTATAACAGGAGAAAAAAGATCTTAAAGCTAATAGAAGGAGTTTGTAATAGTTTATGAAACAGCCTCAGTTTATTTCTGATGCCTCTATATGACCTACATAAGCAAATGAGACCATGCACAAGAAGATTGGCTATAATGTTTTTAGCTCTGCCACTGACATTTGCACAATGGAGCAACATTAATGTTCATTATTTTCATTCTCTCTCTATATATTTTTTTATTTTATTTGAAGTTAGAACGGTTTAAGTTTAATAGTCTTTGAATTATATTAATATGATGGGTGGGCCAGTTAGATTTGCACAGGAACAGTCAGTAGAAATGTCCTGGGGGATTCTTTTTCATTTTATACTTTGAGCACATTTCAGATCCTAGATTTTACCTCTGTAACTTGAATAAATAAGCTGAATTATAACCTCTGCTCTTACCAGAATCTTTTTTACACAAGTATCTGTGCTTCTACTTGAGTAAAGAACATGTGTATTTTTGCCACCCCTGTAAACGTGGTAAGAGTTATTATCCAGCTTTGAAAACATACATTTCTCACACAATATTTCATGTAGTTGGGTGAATGGAGTTGCATCCTGGTTATCATGTGTTTGTGCAACCATGCTTGACTTTGGGAGATGAGATGTAAGAAGACCAGCACTCTGCCCTACATACATTCTCTTTGCCTGTTACAGAGGCTTCTCCAGCTTCACAGCAAAAATAAAGAATAAACCAACAATCACCACGGGTGGGAAAGTCGAATTATTTGTGCGGACTCATAGTTGATGTGCATGGAGCCAGGGCCCACAGAATGACAGGAATATCCGAGGAGTCATTTATAGAGAGGTGTAGGATGGGGAGGCCAACAGGAAACCCTGGCCTTACTTTAAGCTGGTGGTTTCGGATGTGTGGGATTCAGGCTGTGGACCTCTGGCAATCACGACTCCATGCATAACACACACACGTATACGCACATGTGCACACAGGAAGATTTAAAAAAAAAAAAGAGTGGGCAAGAGAGAGTTGCTAATAGATTTCTGAATATAGGTTATGCAATAGTCATACAAGAATCAAATGATGAAGTTACTGAGTCAACATCCTCCCACTTTCTCCTGCACAGTTGCTTGAATGTGCAGCACACACACACACTAAGCGACACAGACAGACAGACAGACAGACAGATAGATAGATAGATAGATAGATAGATAGATAGATAGATAGATAGATAGATAGATAGATGTAATAATAAGCAAGCATTTATGCTAAATTGAAAATATTTTATTTTGAAAACATCATCTCATGTCCATATTTATCCGTAATTATACAACGATAATTTGTCATATTTACATTAATATCGTGGTTTTATTCGCTCTGTAACATTTCGTCTCATCATTTATGTGTCTCTCACTGAATCTGACATTTCTCCAGAGCTTTGCTGGACTTTGTCGCCGCATGTAGCCCAATGACTTGTCGGAGATCCGTGCTGAAACTCGGCCGACGTGCCAGTGGATGCAGGGCGCCGCAGGGATCATCGCGCCCCGGGGTCTGGCTCCCCCTGCCCGGCGCACGGCCCGTCCGCATAGCCTGGTACGAACGGAGGGAGACCTTGCGGTGCTGAGACGGGCCGGTTTCCGTCGGGAGTCCACCTCGCTTTGCCAAAGTCTCGAAGACTTTCTCCAGATTCGTGCTGTCCTTTGCGGACGTTTCAAAATAGGCACAGTCATCACCGAGGACTCGGAGCACCTCTGCCCTCGATATTCCTCTCTCTGACTCGTGGAGATCCACCTTGTTGGCGCAGACCACCAGGGGAACCGGCGGCCGTGCGCACTGCTCTGGCACAGAGGATTTGGTGAGCTTGGATTTAGCAGCCAGAATCTCCGTTCGGAGGGCGCAGACCTCCTCGAAAGAGCTCCTGTCATCCAGACTGAATACCAGAAGAAAAATATCTCCTGCAAAAATATTAAAATGGGAAAGAAAACAATTATTTTCCGATTTTAAGCCTAACCATGCACCCTTTAAGAGAAATAAGCTTTTACGCATGCACCCATCATCTGCACTTATTCTTATGTGATGAAAAACAAACAAACTGATAAGCAGTTGCGAGTTTTGCAGTACAGAGATTATGACTGAGTCAATACGCACCAGTGAGGATGGACAGCCGCCGCTTGGCTGGGAAATCCCGCTCCCGGGACGCGTCCAGGATGTCAATTTGGTAGGTCTCCCCGCGGATACGGAACAGTTTCCTGAGGAAATCCTCGGAGGTGGGATTGTACTCTTCCACAAATCCGTCCCGAAGGTATCTTCTTAGGATGGAGGTCTTTCCGACCCGTGGCGCACCAAGAACCACTATGCGCTTACAGTTCTGTGGCTTGGTGGAGTAAGGAGGGTCTCGTCGGTGCTCTTGGCTGATGTGCCGCTGTCGGGTTTGACCGTGGAGAACCAGAGCTGCCAGCTGATCCAGTGGGGATCTCTTGCAGGGATGGCTGTTGTTGGCAGTGGACAGTGGCCTCATGGCTGTCCCTGAGCGCGTCTTCTTTTCCTGTTTCCACTGAGACGTGGCTACTTTAAGCAACCCTAAGCCCACCTTGAGTCCCGATGAACTCAGGTGCTGCGATGCGCTTTTGTAAGCCAGTAAGACCTTGGAGGAACCGGCACACTGCCCGTCCATGTTACCGTGAAACTGGGGGGAATCCACTGAGGAGCAGCTAAGCTGGTGCGGAGCAGGGACGGAGGTGAGCTGTGCGCCGGCGGAGATGCTGCCCATTTCCATAGCGGGATGGCTCTGGCCCGTGGCTCCGCGCAAAACAAAGTGGGCAGAACGTGTGATCTGACGTTTTATACGCCTGTTCGGGCTTGTCTTTAGCTGATGTCAGCTGTCTTTATATAGGCTATCCCCAACCCCGTGGTTCATACGCGTCATGCTGATTGACAGACTGATAGAAGGGGTTGTTGTGTTCCTCAGGAGAACACTGCGTTTTAACAAACTTAATGTAGGCTATACAACAGAGACCTCAGTTTCGGTTTACTTACCCATGACATGTGTTCTAAAACTTCTACGCAATAGATTCTTGTGCTTGTTCTTCGTGTTGTTGTTGTTGTTATTAGTTATTATTATTATTATTATTATTATTATTATTATTATTATTGTTATTATTGTTATTATTATTATTATTATTATCATTATTATTATT
>JAJHUR010096613.1:0-10511 GCA_027495735.1 Lutjanus campechanus
TCGAGTTTTAACCAGACAACCAGACAGCTATCAGCATGCACTGCAGCTAAAAAGATACTGGGGGTCAGGTGGCAACCACAGCACAGTTTCTATTCATCAGTAGACGCACTCTTTAATAGAGATATTATCTATATAGCTCCTGGATTGTTGCGAGGATGAACTGGTCAGAGCAGAGTATGCTGGAGGCCAGGAAGGAGGCACTCAACACAGCCGGAAACATCATATAAATGTTTAGTCTTATTCTGGTCTTTATTTACGATGCATGTATAGTGAGATATTGAGCCTTGGGGAAGGGGTGGATCAGAGCTGAGGAGCGATCAGTGCTTTGTGTTACTATACTGTGTTCTTTACTGTCCTATTCAGTAATACTTTGGCTGTATTGTGACTAAAATGTTAAAGGTTTAGATTTAGGAGGATCTATTGGCAGAATATGGCAGAAATGTTATATAACATTCATAAGTATGATTTAATTGGTGTATAATCACCTGAAAATAAGAATTATTGTGTTTTTGTAACCTTAGAATGAACCCTTTATATTTATCTTCTACAGTAGCCCAGGACTGACAAAGAAAACACTGGCTCTACATACGGCCTTTTACATTTTTTACGACTTTCACGCCCACTGTAGGTTGTCTTCGAGGCTGGGAGGAAACATGAGGATGACGTGAAGTGTTTGCAATCTGCAAGCTTACAGTTTGACGCCACTGAATCCTACACACGGGTCCTTTAAGACATACGCACGTGTGCTCCACGTTTGGACCTATTTTTCAAGTCTTTCCTGCCATGATTATTTTCATTATCAATTAATCTGTCGACCGTTTTCTCCATTAATCATTTAGTTGTTTGGTCCACAAAATGTCAGTAAATGTCTTATTTAGTCCACAATTCAAAAATATTCAGTTTACTGTCAGAGAGGAGTACAGAAACCAGAAACTATTCGTATTTAAGAAGCTGAAATCAGAGGATTTTGAGAATTTTTTTTTCGTAAAAAGTGATTCAAAATGATTCAATCATCAAACTAAATGCAGATTCATTTAAGAGTTGATCAATAAGAGATAAATCATTGCAGCTTGTTTTGTGTTTTATGTTAGTTGGTGAAAAATGGTGAAATTCCCACCCAGTGGAGCATTTTTTCACATGACACTATGATAATGAATTGGTAACTTTTGTGCACACTGCACATGGTAATATGTTCTTTATTTTAAAATTTTACAGTAATCCCTATTTTTACTAAATGTGTCTGTAATCTGACTGTCTTTTTTATCTGTAACTGTAATTGAATACAGTTGCCTTCTTTGTATCCAGATTATGTGATCCCATTACATGCTGTTGCCTGCTTATCTTTAAACATCAAACATGTTCAATGAAATAAAATTGAGGGGAAAAAAAACATGTTCATGGGAAGTTAAAAGGAGGTGCAGGGATAAAATAATCAATCGTATCAAAGATGCTCAAGATACAGGAGGCGCTGTGAAAGAGAGAGCTCAGAGCAGGTGGAGATGGTGGTGTTGTGGCTGGTGTTTATGCTGAGGTAAATGCCAAACACATTCTGAAAATGTCTTATCAAAAGACAAAAACAGTGTTCAGCCATGCCTGCAGCTCAGTGGGGCTGCTTTCAGATTAAATTAACACAGTGTGGAAACAGAAACAATAAAATCTATCTATCTAAATACTCACATTAGCGTGCTAACATGCTTACAGTGATAATGATAACGTGGTGATGTTTACCAGGCACAGTCCCAGCCACTCTGAATGACCATCACATCCTCATACCTCAATGATAGAATAATCTCTCACCAATTCACCTCCAAAACCACTGACGTGACCTGTGGAAAGCAGACTATAAGCGTTGTCTAAGATTTTTGAATTAATAATGAAATAGCTACCTGAATAAAGGCTTTTTAACTATTTACCAGGAGAGTTTGCCTTTTCTGAACTTTTGTGCTCCCTACGCCAAAAATAAACTGCCTACCCCAGCTGTAAAAAACCCCCCAAAAAAACAGAGGATCACCAAAGTCAGTAGGATTCATCCTCTGGGGACCACGAATGTGCAAAAGGTCTTGGACAGTCAGAGAAAAAAGAATTAACTTTGCTAGTTTTTAGACAGAGCAACCTTCAGAAGAGTCACGGTAACACTGAGCACGGGATAAGACATGCAAACACCAGCTGTATTTAAATGTATTTACATCAACAAATCCTAAACATTATACACACACACGCATACATTCCTACATTACTAACAGTGGAGGATCAGGCTACACCGACCAAGTGTGGAACTATGATTCTGGTCATTTTAAAGTACAAAAATAAAATAGAACAATTACTTTTAAGGTCTTTTACCATAATATCACTGCAACTCTCACACACACACATTCCTCCTGGTGTGCAGCTCGAGCAAATCCAGATGTGTATGTGGCTGTTAGACAAAGACTGCCTGTGAATGGGTCTGGCAGTAAAGATGTGTGTGTCCTTTGTGTGTGTGTGTGTGTGTGTGTGTGTGTGTGTGTGTGTGTGTGTGTGTGTGTGAGAATAACTGCAGAATTCTTGCTATTTGACAGTTAAAGCAAACAATGGCTTTGACCTTCAAACTGTTGGCAGTAACATTACCCAAAAACTATTCAGGAAGAGAACATCCTCACAAAACATATGCTAAAGGGAGGTGTGTGTGCATGTGTGTGTGTGTGTGTGTTCAGGTCTGCCAGGAACCTTTTAATGACTCTTGTCCTGGTGGTGGCGACTCTACAAAGCCGCGGTGAGGCCGGAGCTTCACTCTGCAAAGTTCTGAGCTCTTGCTGAACTGTGGAGGCTCAGGGACGAGGGGAGAATGATTGAAAGAGGAGAAGAGAGGAAAAAATAGGTCACAGCTGTTCTCTATCCCCCCCCACACACACACTCCAAGCACTCCAGCCAACCCTACCCCATCCCATCCCACCGCCTCAGCAATCCCACCACCACCCCAACGCACAGACACACACACAAACAGCACTTGGTGTGTGCTGAGCCTCAGACCTCACGTTTCATGTGTTTATTTTCTAGGTGCAGGGGGAAAAGAGGGAAAAAAAAGAGAGTCCACATTCCACAGGACACATGGTCAGAGGAGGAGGAGGAGGAGGAGGAAGGACAACATTAGATGTTTATCAGTGAAGCTGTCTGCAGTGCTGGGAAGTAGTGGCACCATGTGGAAATGGTTTAACTACATTTTACACCAACTTAGTTCAGCTACAGCCGACTCAGCCAGGCTCCTTTGGACATCACAAAACAGGATGCTGTTTTGACACCATTTAATATACTATAAATGTAGAATTTAAGAGTTTTAATCCCATGTTCAACCCTTGTAAAAACCAACCAAATAGATCAATCCAATCCAGATGTTGAAATGCACATCTTAAGCTCACATATAACTGAGTAGTGAGTTCAGGATATGTTTATCTCAGTTTGGCACATCCTCGGGGGCGTGTCCAGACTTCTTTGACGGGGGGGGAGGCCCATGGGGTACTGACTTATGCGGGGGTGGAAGGAAGAATGTGCGTGTCAGAACAGCCTTAATTTATTGTGTAGCATGGTTTAGTCTAGGCTGTTTTTAATTGCCCTTTTATGCTGTTTTCAGTTAACTGTTCGTGCATTTTAATCAATCTTGTATGCACTTTTATTTGATTGTATTTCCTGTTTTTAAAAATCTAAAGAACTTTGAACTGCATGTTTTGTATGAAAGGTGCTATATAGATAAAGTTCATTATTATTATAATTATTATTATTAAATGTTATCATAAGTGTATGTTAGTTAAGCTGGTCTTTGAAAAAATGTGCCCCTTTATTACAAAATCCTTCAGAAGTAACTGGAATTGTTCTTTCCAGACCGTCTGAGATTTGATCTCCATTTCACTCTTCATCTCTCACTTACTGAGGCATATGAGGTGCTAGCGTGGATGAATTAAGTAGAACTGGATACAACAGGTGCTAGCAGCTTCTTTCAGCATCATGAAATGACATTTGGCATTATTATTGTCAGGGTGGAGAGTTCAAGGGATAAATACTTTAAAGTGCCAGAAATAGGCTGCAATAATGAAAAGGGGGAAAAAATGTGTGAAAATGTGTCATAAATCAGAGGAAGTATGTCAGAATTGTGACCCTGGAAAGAATTTGGGAGAAGGCAATGAAAATCTGGAGTGTCCTGGGAAAATCGGGAGGGTTGGCAAGTACGTCTCGCTGTTGTTGTTTCTCTCTGTACATATTAGTATGTAGTAAAGAAGGCTGTTGTCCACCGTCTTCATCATTTAGCCCACGTTGTGGTCACATAAAACCTGTGGCAGCAAACGGACATATTAATACAAATGGTGTAAATGGATGTAGGAAGTTTGGCACTGAGGTAGAAGAAGGTTTAGAGTGTCTCCTTATGTCGATTCCCACCCCTCCCAAACCAACACCACCCCCACACTTTCTCCGTTCAGACAGCATATGGGTCCTCTGCCCCTCAGCTGGGGACACCGGCTAACTGTTTGTCTGGGATTTGATGGAAGTCCAGTTTATCTTTCCATCTGTCCCCATGTTCCTTCCTTTCCTCACTGCACACATGCATTCATATGGTGTTTATCTGTATGTATGTATTAACATTCTGTTATTGCAGTTTTTGCACCCGAATGGTGTCATGAGTCAGATAAATTGTCCTTGAACGCGACCCCGGATTCCAGCCAGCTCGAGGGCTGCTGTGCTGCTGCTGACCCTGATCTTTGACCTTTATTTGGAGTTGAAAAATGAGAATATGAACCACTGTTGGAGGATATATTTAGATATTTCTGAATTCACTGTGGCAGCACTAGCAATACAACATTGTAAAAGATACAAGTCACAAGTAAAAGTCATAAATTTGAAATTTTACTGTGATTCTTACTGCATAGTGAAAGTACTCACTATGCAGTAAGAATGGCCTCTCAGTGTTATGCAAAAGGATTATTACTGATGCACAGAGATGTCAGAAATTAATGTTTTAGTTATTGTGGTGGAGCTAATTTGAACAACTTTATATACTATAGTTCTATGTGAAACAATTCATTACATTTTATAACCTCATCATATGTTTTGAATGTAAAATCAAAGTAACTAGTGACTGTTACATCCTGATCTCCCAACTAAGGTCATGTTTTCCTTGTTTTCAGCTTTCAGTCAGTATTTCCTGTATTACTTTGATACTCGCCTCTGCCTCTCATTTCAGATACTTTACTTCCTGTCCCTGTGTGTTTCCCGCCTTTGTGATTACCTGCCCCACCCTAATTGGTTTCACCTGTCCCTCATTACCCCTCCTCTCTTGTGTATAAAGTCCTTGTGCTGCCTTTTGTCTGTTGCCAGTTCGTCTCAGTTCCTTGAGTTTAATGTTCGAGCTTTAATTCCTCATATTTTCTTGGTGGTTTTGACCTGTTTTGTGTGCTCTACTCAACCTCAGCCTATTGTTTTTGGATACCTTTGTTTGTTTCTTTGGAATGACCACCCATGTACTGAACCTTACCCTATTAAGAGACTTTTTATTTATCTACCTTGAGTTTTGAGTCCTGTTTTTGAGTCCTTTGCCTGTCGGCTCCAGTGTGATGGTAACTCTTGGTGGTGGAGTAAAAAGTTCAATATTTCCCTCTGAAATGTAGTTAGTAACAAATATAAAGCAGCATAAATTTAAAACACAAGTACCTCAAAATTGTACTTAAAGCTGCTCTAATCAATATTTGGTACAGTGGAAACAGCTTATAATGATCACATCTATTCAGGTTAAATTGATCAGTTTTGCCATACAATGAGCATGTCAGCCCAGCATGTGAGGGATTTGTGTCTCCATTACAACAAGGCTACCCACTTGAAGGTGGGTATTTTAGCTGATGACACATTTGCCTTGAGTTGAGTGGTTATAAAACAGCAGATAACCACATTTCATTTCCTATAAATTCTTCACAATTAATGTCCCGCAATATTTTGTTATTTAAAAGCCTTTGAAGTGGCAAAAACAGGAAATGTTTGGTTTTCATCAGCAGTAACTTAACATGACTCCTATCCAGCTGCAAGCGATTGTGAAACAGTAAAATAAAGCAGATACCTGAAAGTACAAACAGCAACACAGGAGAGAAACTTGAAGCCACAGAGATTCAGTTAGAAGCTTCAAAAATACTGGGAACTGAACACAAGGACACCAAAAAAATGCTATGAAGAGAGGCGATTGTTTGCTAACATGTTCATTACAACTTTATAACTATCGCAGCATCTATGCTTTTCAGGAGCCACTTTTGTTTCTTTGAGACAATTTGCTTCCATGGATGCTTCATCACACCTAAAACCATGCCCACAGCTGACAGTAGTCCCTCCTAGGATGCTGATTGGCTGCACCACTTTTGGTGCAGACGCAAACGGATAACTTGAAGCCTGGCAAGATTTATTCCCACATGATCTCACGAATCCAGCTGCCTCGCAAGGTAACCCCTGCTAAATTAGAGGGTGGAGGATTTATGACCTGTACTGCAGCCAGCCACCAGGAGGCGATTGAGATACAGTTTTTTGGCTTTACTTTTCGGGAGCTCTCATGTTGTCCATCATTATATATTTCAATGTCGTAAATTCATTGACTCGCAACTCCACTCTCATTCATGAGCTCTCATTATGTTCCACTCGGGAGCAGGATGTTATGTGCAACACCTAGTGGGAAAATTCAGTATTACCAGTTTGGTCCCGAATTCGTTTTCATATCAAACCTGTCCGAAAATCTTTGGATTGGCCTAACTATATTTAGGACATTATAACAGTGTCACCATTATCAGTGAGTCCATCTTTCTGCAGTAAAATGTATATCTGTAATATTTCTCCAACTTTCTCTGCTACTTCTTCTTCTTCCATCACTGAGTGTGTGTGTTGTAGGTGAGGGTTACAAGTGCAAGGCCTGAGTCTGACTCAGGAGACAAAGAGACAAGCAGGCTGTTGTTATTTCTTCTGTTTCTCTTGCTTTTCTTTGCCATTGCTTTGCTTTCAGACAGCAGACATGGCTTTCTGCTGTGACTTGCCACGGCGAATACATTAATCGGCATTTGTAGAAATTGAACTCTCCATCTATTTTTTTGGTCCGCACATATATGCACACGCACACTTGCAAACACACACCTGCATATTTTTACATCAGCTACCCTCCACTAGTGATTTTTCAAGCAGCACACACACAATTGCACACAAAGATCTCGATGTTTAGCTGGAGTCATGTGCATGCTTATGTTGTGCAGAGACGAGAAAACAGGAAATTGGTAGCATCTCGTTCCCTTCTGCCAAGCTTCAGCTGCTAATTGAGCATATGCTTCCCCCCCATAGTACCTCATTAGAGAGGGAGAGAAAGCAGGGAGGGAGGGGGACAGAGGCAGAGAGGGGAGAGAGAGAGAGAGAGAGAGAGAGAGAGAGAGAGAGAGAGAGAGAGAGAGGAGAGAGGAAGAAGTGACTGAAAGACGGAGAAAGGAAGAGAAAATAAATGATGGCAGGAGAAAGAAACGAGAGAGAGGAGATGTGAAATTGCCTTCAGGTGGTAAACTCTGCTGTGACTGTGAGGCCCTGTGGCGTCGCGGAGAATTCCCTCCCTCACTGCCATTCTCGTCAGAGAACCACAGGCTATGACACATACACACACACACACACACACACACACACACACAGACATAATGCTACTCAGCAAATGCAAGCCCTCCCTCTGCAAACACCAGAGCAGTATTGCACCTTAAAGCATCACTGCCACTTGTCCAAATCTGCACCGTAAGCACACAAGTTATCTGCATGTGTTTAATTCGTTAACAGTATATATAAGGTAGGAATTAGTTTTACATTGAGCTTGAAAGTTCATTACTGACCTTGGAAATAGTTTGACAAAAGCACAGCTGGTCCCTCAGCTTTCAGCCACATCTCAGCGTCGTTATCAGCATCCTAGGTATGTGAAGTCAGTCATGATAATAGGTGGGTATTTTAATCTTAGGTGTTAGGTTTGGTAGTCTCACGATACAAGATCCCTCTGCCTACTGGTCATCTCGGAAATTCTAAATGCACGGTAGTTGCACAAACTAACAAACCTATGCCCCTTACAATGTTACAAGGACATGCCTTACTGGACATGATGCCCCCCTAACCACCATTCTTAGTAAATACACAATGTCAACACCTCAGTATGAAGAGATGCCCTAGTTTTAGCTGGGGGTTTGTCCTCAGTCTGTATTGAGTGAAGCATTTAGAAACTGACTGTGAGTCTATAGTCAAGTGATAACAACTGACCCACTCCATGACAACTCATCAGCCGAGTGCCAAAAGACTGATTGGAAGCCCTGGAAAAAATCCAGGAAGTCTACCTTGCACGAAGATTTTGAGACTTTCCAGCTGTAACTTCTGCACTGCATTATAGAGCTTGGCTTGACTTGATTAAGTGTTCTTTTGTTACCAGGTACTTTGGTACCAGATATTTACCCCAGTCCAAGTATGATTATGTTTTCCTCTGCAGTTGGTAGCTCCTCAGTATAGGTTGATGATTAAGGAACCTTCACATGACAAGAAATTGAAAAAAAATATAGTTAAGTTCATGAACTATGACTCAAAAACCTCGTAGTCTGACTCCTGATATTTTGCCATGCATTACATTACTGGTGACACTGTGTTCTGTTTTGAATCGTGTGTTACAGAGTTTTTGGGAACCCGCCAGATGTATGCATTGTTTCTTCATTATGCTCGTTGTACAATGAATTATAACGATCACTCTCACAAGATCTTCCATGGGTCTGGGGTTCCCTTCAACCCATTTATGGTCACTTCTGGCTACATCATCACATGTAGCTGTTATCTCATTGGTTGCACTTTGAAAGGTCAGTGGAAAACAAGGTCACAGTTCAGATAATTTGAATTTTGAGCGCAACACTCGGGGGCAAATACGACCGGTGGACGACAGTAGGAGTAGCGGTGCCACTTAGTCGGGAGACACTGCTTTCCATCGGAAAACAATTTGACAGCCAGCACAGAGCGATTTTACTACTGATCATTACTGGGGGCCTTGAGGATTCAGTACTGAAACACAATGCCAATATGTCACCTGTTTCTACACCAACGGTACTGAATCACAGCACAGATTACAGTGCCTCATTTCAGCACCAAATGACTACACTGTTGATTGCAAAAGTTGTCTGGTGTGGACAAATTCATCACCAAACCACTAGTGAACATTACGACAGCATTCTCTCTATATTACTCTGGTAGCAGGTAGCCTTCCATTAGCTAGTAACTACCTTAAACACAGTTAAAATTCTCAGCTAAATAGTCTAAAGTGTGGCTGTATATCACTCGAAAGGATTCCAACAACAGGTGGGATGTCAACTGATGATGATGATGACAGCAGCCTTTCTTCAGATCAGCAAACATGAGCAGGTTTTTGCAAAAGAGTTGCTGAAGTTTGAAGCTGGAGTTTGTAGAATACCAAAAACTGTTATTTAAGTGTTAAGTTATTGTAGCTGGTTTATATTTGATTTATTATGTGAATTTGTTATGTATATTTAACCATATTGCATTAATTTATAAGTTTAAAAAGCAGCTCCTCTTTTCCTCAAGTACTGGTGCAGGCACCAATCAGACATCAGAACCATTTTAGGACCATTTGAGTATCATTTTAGCACTGGTATCAGAAAAGCTGGCTGCTGACAATCAGCCAATGTTAGCTGATTGTCATAGTGGTGCCGAGTTAAACTACTGTAACATCATCTTCAGCACGACACAATCACACAGGAGCAGTGGAGGATATCCTTTCCTTTTGAGATCCTTTAAATCTGCAACCAGACCGAGGAACATCTACACTCAATTGATCTCGACATGATTCTGGGCTGCCATTTTTTAAGATCTGTGTTGAGTTAATGAAAAAAATTGCGACTGGAATTTGCGTTCAGTGTGCAGGATGTCTGTGTCGCCTCAGTAATGATTCTAGTGATGATTATCTCTGACCAATCGGTGGTTTGACTCCACCATGTAGTATCAGCTCAGCACACTTGGAACCTCAACTAAGTCGATACCAGATGAAGTGCCAGATACTATCACACAACTTTTGACAATGAAAAACCAAAAAAGAACAACCAAGCCAGCCTGTAACGTGTAGTGAAAATACAGCAAAAACTTGCTGTCATGCAGTGTGCCAACACATCCTCAGTCACCTGTCTCCTTGTCCTCCGCTCTGCCTGCCTCGCCTCTGTTGTGTTTTCCTTCTTCTTCATTGTCCTCTCTGTAACGTTCTGCCTGCCTCGTGGGATTTAACCAAATCTGATGCAAAGTGAAAGTTCCTTACAAGTCTCTCTATCTCCCTCCCGCCATCTCTCTTCCAACCCTGTTTGAAAGGCGTACCAAAGCTGATCTGAAGGCTCTCAAATTGATACTTAAATCTCCCCAAATCATAGAAGGCTCAGGACGAGGAATTTTTAATCTCCACCCACCCGCAGGCCAGAGCTCACCCTGCCATAACAAACATATCTCCCTCTCTCTCTCTC
>JAJHUR010096615.1:0-20367 GCA_027495735.1 Lutjanus campechanus
CCACAATGGTAAAAGAAAAAAATCATTTCAGAAGTTTTATAAAGTATTGCTATCGTATCTTATATATTTTGTTCATTTTTTCTGCTGCTTTAAAATACTTTTAATATCAAACAATTTGGGTATCCATTGATCTCAGAGAGAAAAGAGCTGCAGTCCATTAACTCTAGGTGTTGGTACAAAAAACAAACAAACAACTGTGACTTCCAAACTCTATTATCTCTCATGATAAATACCAGACTAAGAGATTTCTGTTAGTTTATCTTTATATAAACAAAATCACACCAAAATGTAAATTTTGTATTTTAGTTAAAAAAAATATTTTTAATTATATGCTGCCATCACATGTAGTACCCTATAATGATTGCATATATTCACAGCAGTACATTTCTGTAGGATAATAACCATCAGTGATCTGATTCAAATTCTAGATTCATTTAAAGTTATTCAGAGCAAGAAACAGTTAAATGCAATGTCTAATTTTATAAATATGTTATTTTAACATTAATAATAACACATTTCCACCTAAAACCATCACAAAAATAATCACAGTGTATGAGCAAAAGGCTGGAAATAAAAACATAAAACTAAAAATTCAGTGAGTTATAGGTGTGGAGACGAAATGTGTTACAACTGTCCCTGGTCTCCCCTACTTTATTTTTAATTGAGTCTAATTAATTAATTATTTGTGTTTTAATGTCAGGAAATTGGAAATTGAGACCACTTGTTAAGTTTTATTGACAGAGACAATGATAGTTGCTAAGCAACCAAGATGCATCTACAACTGTGCAAAAAAGTAACAATATAACAGTGTCATGTGCTCAGTATGACCGCCTGTGGCTTAAATGGATCAAAATGATCATAATTTCTTTGCCTTTTGTGGAATTTATATAAAAGCATTTTAAATGAAAATACAGACACTTTTAGGAAAAGTCTGCTACCAGCAGCTTTGTGTTTTTAATTCAACAAAGTTATTGCACATATACATTTGAAAATGCTCAAAATGAACACCTTGGCTGTTCTAGTGTTAATTAAGTGAATTAAAAAGACAAGCATTCGCCTCTGGGTAGACCTGTTCTAATACTTTCTCTGTCTCAACACATAGAGATAAAACAGTGATTTGTGTGTGTGTGTTTGTGTGTGTGTGTGAGGAATACAGTTTACTTCCCTCCCTGAGCCCTGCTGCTGTGGTTACAGTCCGCTGGTTAATGTTACACCTAATAATACCTCTAAATAATGACATTATTGGTAAAAGTAGCACTGACACCCCGTCCTGCTCGCTCTGGCATGATTTAGCTGTATCATGTGTGGCAAACACAATATTAGGCCCTTTCACAGAGTGCTGCCCCCGGCATGATGACTGACCTTGTTATCACTGGCTCTCCTTGGTTTTTCCCAGCAAGCCTGAAGAGTTCCTCTGGTCAGCACTTCTCACTTTACACACAGTCCATTCACAGCTCCCCAAGTGGCCAAAAGAGGTTGATGGTTCTTTTTTTTTCTTTCGCATTTTAATCAGCCACTAAACGTAGACACATGCACGGTTCTCTTTATTCACTGGGGGATCTAAGTTGAGACTAAGATAAAAAGAGAGCAGGACTCAGATGTCCTCCACAATAATCACAAAGCCTGGGGTGAGAATTTGTTAATTTGCAGCAATTAAGTCCAAATCTTTTAAACATGTCCCGAACTTCACAAGTCCAGCAGAGGCTGTTATAATCTTTAAAGGACCACAAGCTGTGCAAAGATTAGGCTTGTACAAAACACTGCTAAAAGAATTATGCTTAGTGTGAACCAGTGGGGGCTGGAGCATTTTCTCCAGGGGCTATAAGGTGTCACACCAGTAGATTTAAATGAATACAAAGGCCTTCGTTTGTATTTGCTGAGCTGAATGAACCTTTGCTACAATGAAATGTGCTTAGTTAAGGTGAGTTAAGGTACTTCAATTAGTGCAACAGTTTTTTTTTGAATGACTTAAGTAAGCAAAAAATTCCTCCAAGTGTTCTCACAGGACAGTGACGCTGCAAACATGATGATCTCATAGACCATGATGCATTGCTGTAGATTAAACTGGCCAACAGTTTAGAAAAATGCTAGAAAAATGCAACACACATTAGAGTGTACTAATATTAATTTAAAAACATCAGCTAAAATATTTAAACACTGACAGAACATTTTACATTGTAGATTTTTATTTAAGGTTTTGAATGCAGGACTTGTTCTTCTAGTGAAGTATATTCACAATAAGATACAGGTCCCTTTTTGCTCTCCAGTAACAGTTATTTGCTCATCTGTTCTTCAGTGACAGATGAGCAAAATTGGTACCCCGATCAACTTTCTCCTTTTCTCGGGAAAGCTGTTTATTAGTACTTCTGTCTTTTGTGTCTCACTAAATAGTTGCACACATGGCTCTGTTCAAATTCACTCCCTGGACATGTTGCTAGAACAATAATAGCCTAATAATATTAAAGAATCTTAAAATCAGTTAAGTTCTAAAAGAAATGGGGAGCCACTGTAGGGTAGCTAAAACAGGAGTAATGTGCTCTCTTTTCCTTGTCCTCGCTATGGTGTTTGCATGCGTGAAATATGCATTGTTGTCAAGCACAAAAAGCTCAGTGTCTTGTACTGGAACACACTTGACTTCAGTGTAACATCATTCCCAGCTCTGACGTCCAACCTCCGAAGTAAATGGAGCACATGATTTGATATGCTTCGTGTTAGGCTTGTCCATGTTGAACAACCAAAATTTGCAGATGGTTAAAGATGTTGCCGGGGACCTGTAAAAGCAACATATAATCACAGTTAACTGGCTAACTAACATTAGCTAACTATGATCTTTGGTACATCTGGTGTCAGACCCAGTGGTTGTTGGTGTGTAAAGGGTCATTAGCCCTCTGTCCATACTTAGCATTCATTTTTTCTGTACTTGTGCACGTACGCTAAAAGCTTAAACCCACAGATGAAACGGAGCAGTACCACCGGTAGTTGTGGGGGCAGTGTAGCAGTGCAGCCTATAGTTCAAGTAAAACACAACCACAGGACATAACAAAAGTTTGAAAAATCCTCAAGAATCGGAAATTTATTATTAAGTGTAAAAGATTTTCCATCCTAACGTCACATTGCATTGCATGGCTGTACACACTACCTCCGTCTGTAACAACGCCTCCGTGTTTCCCTCTTTCTCAAAAGGTTCATTATCAGAACCTTCACCACCATCAACATGTGTGCTGTTAATAGAAACTACGGACTCTTCTTCTTCTTCTTTTGCTTTTGACTCTGAGCGTTGCCCTCTAGTGGATGTATTGCTTAAAATCCATGTCAGTATAAAGTTGGCATGGATGTATTTGGGTAGTAAATGCTGTTGGGTGCAGGTTCTGTGCGCCCCTGCAAATTCCTGGAGACGCTAACTATGCATACAATGTATAAAGGAAGTCAATGGGCAGAAATTTGTGCCCACGGGCCAGAAATACATGACCTACCAGTAACTTTGACAACATTTGTACATTTAAATATAGATTTTATTGCAGATTGTACTTTTTCTCACTAACCATACTATACCATACGTACAAATATGAATGCAACACTTGTTTTTGCTCCATAACTCCTTATGCCTAAACCTAACTAACTCAACCAACAAAGACAATGATTAACGGCCAATAAGAGGCAGAGTAGGGTGGGGTCATGACTTTGCAATCCGGGGGAAAAAAAATAGTTTATCTGTAGCGCTATGTGAAATTGCCATATTGGTGGCCAGCCGTCACTGTTGTGAACTTGTTAATGTGCTAATTTTGCTGTGTGCACACGCGCTCTGTTTGCAGACGTGCTTGATTTCTAAACAACTTCTTTAAGAGACACTGCGATTGAATTATTCATGTCATTACGGTGCAACAGACACTGAAGGAGAATTTAGTTGCATCTCTGCAATATAGGGTTCTGCAGTTGATTCAGATGCAGCGTTGCTCAGAGTGAGTGATGCAGAAATGATTAATGTGCATCGGTAGAAGGTGCAACAGCAGCAGCATGGGTGCTGATCACAGGCGGTGCATTGATTATCATGATAGAGATGCGCCCAGGAAACTGTTTCCCCAACCCAAATTATACGTCTCTGGTGAGCCATTCAAACGGTTACATCTCAATGACACTGCCCTGCAAAGGTTCTGCTGTTTTCATGCAAAGGTAACAGTCAGGTAAATAGTTGCCAGTGCCTTTTTTCTCTGCTCTCCAAATTCATCTGCTTTTTGTAGCCGGGATAAAGCGGGAGGCTGCTGCTGCTGCTCTGGAGGCATCCACACTCCATATGCAGAGGGGTCAGTCACAATCCGCGGAAAAAAAAAAAGAAGCTATGTTCAATCTTTCCCACTAAATTACCTTGGCAGATATCAAACAGAGTCCTTCACTGCTGCTGAATGATAATTGTAGCTGGCTGCCAGGACCAATACTCTGGGGGTCATCTGTGGCAGAGAGGCTGATGCCGTGAAGGAATTACTGCTGCCTCTCTCCGCCTCTCTCGGCTATTTTCTCCTCCTTTCGCTTTGCTTTTTAAACAGCCTGCGAGGCGGCTCAATAACAGCCATACATCCTACAGATAAAGAGATAATCACTCACAGATGTGGTGTGGAGATGATCGATGGACTCATATAAATCAAGCATGAGAAGGAAATGAGTCCTAATTGGTCCTAAGTTCTCAGCGTGATACATACTTATTTCTACTTAAAGTCAGAGTTGTAGAAGCATTTCATCAGCTCTTTATCTGGGGAAAACATCTGGTATCCTCCAAGATCTAAGAGAACTATGTAGACGATGAAAGAAAATATCCTCTTATTTAATTCAATAGTCAGCCACCCACCTTGACCAAATTACAATATTAAAATATTACCATTTATGCTGCATGTGCCAACAACAATGATATGGTCTCCCACAACTATCACCATGTTTACAACTTAAGGCACAAAATCAAATCCTAACCTTAACCCTCTGCTGGCACTGCTGGTTTCGGTGGTCTGGTCACAAAGTTTCACATATTACAGCTAAACAGTGCACTAAAATGTTTCTGAAAAAATTTGAGCGGTGAGAAATAAGCAATCCACTATGTATATATGCATGTATGTATGCAAATACAGACAAGGTGAACAGGCTGTCAACTCCCCCAATGCATATCCATCATGCGCCACATGGCAGGGTCTCTTGGTTTTCACAGGAAATGAATAGAATCCGTCGATTTGACTCACAATATCATATCCAGTCTGTCTGCTGCTGACGAGTCAACTATGAGGCTGTACTGCACAGTGGTTCTTTGAGCTAAATGCTAACATCAGCATCCCTTAAATTGCATGTTTTGCCCCAAGACCCAAGTTGGTAGACAACTGACAGTAGATTTAAATTGTGCTGTAAAATTGTTAGACTTCTTTATTTCTGTTGTCATTTTCAGCTGTAGCTTGTTGTAGCATGTTTAAAGATACAAAGTTGGACCTGGTGATTCGACCTATCTGATGTTACTGCTATGCTACTGTGTTTCTTTGCTAGTGCACTAAGGGCCAGATTTACTTAAGGTTTGCGTGTATTAAAACATGTGCAAACTCATTGCGCACGCAAAAAAAGTACAAACTGATTTACTAACAGTGCGTACTAAGGGTTGCGTCTGTCAAAGGTGCAAAATAGCGCATCTGCATCCAGTTAGTACGTCTGCCGTGATGCAAACGGTTTGTATGCGCAATTGCGCACACATTTCTGTGGTTATTGTTGCAAGAAGGAGACATCGAAACAATGAAAGGAGACACAGAGAATGCATTTTTCACCCTTGTGTGAACATTTTTGGAATAAACGAGGAAACAATCATTAAAACATATCGCCTGCCATTTTGGAGCTGTTGGAGTGGATTTGAAGCTTGTAGTAGTCTTAGTAAATCCGGCCCTATCTCAGCCAAAAAGTATCTGTGAAACTGGGTGCTACCCAGGTGGAGTTCATGGACCAGGTGGATTTCTTCGCTTGGTTTATTTTGTGTGACCAGCTTCAATATCTGGATCTGGCTGCAGTTTATTCTGCAAAATGGTGACACCAAGAAGCTTCCCATGATTTTTGTTCATTTTTTTGTTTGTTTTAGAGTGTGCAGTGGTGTTTGAATGAGAAGAGGGGGTGGTGGATGGTAGGTACCTGTATAAGAATTTCTCAGTTTCAGATCAATAAAGTACTGTCTATCTAGATATCTAGCTATCTAGTGAGGAAGCTGGTTAATCGGATAAATAAAACGTCATTTTCTAATAGTTTCAAAGCCGTTATGCTCAAAGGACCAATAAACAACCCCAACACCACCACACAGCCTTGTGCTAGATGCCTCAATGCCTCATTTGGTCTGAATGCACCCAAACTGCAACTCATGGGTAAACACAGCCTGTCATTTTCTTTAGTCTGTGGCCCAGCAGGTGTATTAGGTCCCCAAATATAATGTTTGTGAAAGTGTTGTTATTCATGTGATATGAAAACAACATGCGCATACACTTTGAAATAAGAGTATGAAAAAGGAAGCATTCAACATGATGCTGCCATTAAACTGTACTGAAAGCAGATATTTTAAAAAATGTTGTGATTGGTTTTGTAGAAAGAGACATTCTAATCAAACTGTTAACAAAGTATCAAAATGTCTAATGAGGCCTGTGAGTCATGAGCATCCAGACCATTAGAAGAACATCATACTGACTAAGCCTTGCTTTAAAGGTTGTGTAAATCAACAATAAATGTGTGTTCTGAGTTTGTCACACTACAGGATATGTGTTATTAACCACTCAGCCAATTTGAATGATTAAAAAATCACTAAGTATTAAAAAATGTCTCAAAATCATGAAAAAATGAGCAGTTTGCTCTGTTCTGGAACACTCAGGGTGTAGCCACTCTGCTGTCTCAGAGTCAAACACCACTACGACCTGAAAACAACCTGAAACATGGACATGTCCAAACATGTTTGAGCCACCAGAGCCAGAGGACGGTGACAGGATGGTATTTTTTTTCTTCTGTGTTGTTGGAACTGAAGTGAGCTGAAGTGAACTGCTGGACTGATTTGGACCAAGAGACTGTTTGGGACGTTGAGGGAGACTGTTTGGGACGTTGAGGGAAGGAGAAGACGGTTTTGAGTCAGTGTTTGGGGACCATATCTCTGGCACGTCACTGAGAAGTGGTTCAAGTCCTGTTTCTTGTCAGATCTGTGTCCAAGCAACTAACATGTACAATGTGTTTTGAAGAAAATCTCCTTATAGACAGCATTTACATATTGGCTGGACTGGATTGAACTCCAAAAAGCGTTTGGAATGGTTTCAGTCATTTCTCTAAAAATATATTCTAACCCTTCATCTGTGCCACAGGAGTTCGTCACACACTCACAAGTGATGTTATTTTCAACTAAAAGACATCATCATTTGTTTCATGGTACATTTCTGAGTGATGTCCTTCAGTCTCGGCGTTGAACTTTTCCTCGCTGGAAGTGAAAGTAGGGAGCTTCATAAGTAACTGTCAAACCTGTCTGTGAGGAGGGAGTATTTTTAGTCCCTGTCAAACTTTCAGCAGCGTTCCTTGGAGGGAAACTGAGTGGACGTAAGTGGATATGAGGCTAAAAGCTAAAGGATACAGTCGCATTTTAAAAACAACGGTGACCAGTGATGAGTTGTCATCGAGACAGCCGGTCTTAGAATATAAAAAAAAACTCCTGTGACGGCTTTTACAAAGTACTTCTGAGACTTAAATGATCCCAGAAACCTGAGCAGAGAAGCTTGTCAAAACAGAGAAAAAAAAATCACAGAGACAGGCAACTTTTCCGTCCTTGTAATCTCCATTTGTATGCCACTCGTGCAGTCACCTTTTAGATTTCACTTTCTCCCATATTTAGCCAACTTTAAGTCGAGCCGACAGAATGAAAAGGGACTCTCATTTCAGCGATATAATAGGAAGAGACCCTTTCTAAATGGCAAAATGAATCCACGATCGACCAGCCGCACATTAGTGCTCACATATTCAGCCCCCTTAACAAAGCCTGAAACCAAACGTCCATACCTGTTACAGACGCAATTTATACACATCAGTTGTTTGCCCCGTCCGGTCGATAGAGAGCTCAGGATCACCTTGTGACATGTAAATGAGGGTCCTTTAGTGTCACAAGACAGGCACAGCTAAACGAGCCTTATGATTTTCCATCACTACCCACCTGATTCTGACAGTCCCTATAGAGAGCTCATGGCCACTGCTCCTGAGAACTCATTACGCTTCTGCTCAGGCCAATACACTATTGATGTAGCATCTATAGGGCTGCCTTTATTTGTTTGTTTTTCAATTATATATGTATATATGTGTGTGTGTAGTGAAGTGAAGTGAAGTGTTGGACATACTGTGTTATAAGTTCATGCCAAAGTGAAGCATTTGAAAGAAGAATCTGAGTCCTGGGTTGCACAGCACATCATAACTACCATTAACTGTTCTAATGTATCATAACATTATGAATTCCAAGTTGCAGAAGTGGAATAATGTAATAATTTATAAACATCAGACAATTACCTAGCAACTTTATGTGGTGATGTCACTCACACAGTCATGCTATGACATATTATTGATGTTTATAAGTCATTATTTCATTTAAAAAGAATTTAGAATCTGTTATGATATGTGTCTATATAACTGGTTGACATTATGGTGGTTATAATGCTGAACTTACAGTATGTCAGTCACTACCAATACTTTATAAACATTGTTTTACGTTGTCATGCATGATTTTAAAGATTTATAGTTTTATAAAGTCTAACAAAATCTTATGAATGTGTTTTTAATCCATTAACCAAATATGCGTAGTGAGTAAGGAAGTTGAATTTGTACTACTACTTTTACCAGAGTCAGTATTTGTACTTCTACTTGAGTACAGAATGTGTGTACTTTTGCCACCTCTGCCCACCGTCCCACATATTCAGTTGATGTCCCACATTTTGATGGTCTCTAGTTTTCAAGAGTCAACCCACTGGGACAGGTGAGGGAATGGGGAACATGTAAAACTGAGGGTCCTCCCAAACCTATGTAGACTTAGATGGAAACTGCCACAAAGAAAAGTAAATGCAGCTGCAACAAAGACTGGGAAAGTACTTATCTGTCCAGAGTGTACTACTCAGGGGGGCAAAGCTTGAGATTAAAATACTGATTAATTAAACTCGATAGACATATTAAAACTTTAGACCTTTCCCACATTGTCCCACTCAAACATACACTTTGTCCCACATGCTCACCTGAGACATCTCACTGTCTGCAAGAAAGCATACTTGCCAAAATGTCAAACTATTCCTTTAAATAACGGTGGCCTGAAACGGAAAATAGGAAAAATGTAATTAAAATATAAATCACAAAAAATACAGGACAACATATATTACGCAGTAGTGCGCCGATTATACAAACACATCCTTTCTGCTAATGGGATTCTCTGTATAATGACTTCAGTGTAACGCAACTCCAGCACTTCCACATATCCCATAATGCCTCAGTCTCTACACATTATAATCATCTCCAACTAGAAGCAGATGTACAGTATCATCTGCCCGGCTATCAGTTATTCCATGCATTGCAAAACAGATGACTTTTCAAGTGCTTTTAAGCAGGCTGTCCGAACCCATCTGGCATAAAAGCAGCATAATGACAACTTCCTCTCACTGTGTAATTCAGCGGGCGGATCATCTCAACCCTACATGATCGTTGTCATCAGTCCAGAGGCTGATTTGCATTCATTACGCAAAGTAAAGTTTTTTCATTGTAAATGTACAGCCATTAACACCCTGGAGTGTTTGCCCTTGACTTTGTTCATTAACTTGATTGATTCTGTCCAAAATGAATTAGTCAATAGTTTCACTAGATGCGACTGTATACTGTGTGTTTCTGAGTCAGAATGGACACTTTGACTCCCAAAACACAGGACTTTGGACCATTTGGACCATTTTCAAGTGCATAAGGAACAATCAGAATGAGTGAGCATATGCCTTTCATTAGGTGTCTTTACTGTTTTGTGTTTTTATTGTGGTAATATTTGTGTTTTGTGTTACTTAACAATGTTTCCCTGTTGAACTGTGTGTATTTGTATAATTCTCTGTCGAGGGACTTAACAAATGCTCTGTTAAACTTACTGTATATATCACTTATTTGCATAGGTCATTGAACCCACACTTGTTCAAGTGGGTCAAAATGAATGAGCACAGTAACGAGCCAGGATATACTGCAATGTGCCAGCAAGGTTGGTGGAGATGAAGACTGTAAGCTAGATATGAATGTAAATGATGCTGGATTTTTTTCAAAAAAGAGAATAGGATGCAAATGTTTTTTGAGGAGGGAAATGCTCAAGGATGCACACATTGGTAAGTCATGCATGAATGGTTCCTAAGCACAGATTTGATCTTAAATTGTACAAGTGAACAATTTAAGAACTTACATGGCATTCATCAATTTCATTCTTCCCGTTTGTTCTTTGCTGTCTAACAAAGCTAGACATATTTTGTCTAATCCGCAGTGCTCCTTCTGTGCTTTTTTCCCCCTTTTTGTACAAAATTCACACTTTTTGTTACTTTTCCGACACAGCAGCTGAGCAAGGAGACACTGTCTGTGGCAACATAAAGAGGAATCTCGGTACTAAAAAGACTGCAACTTTGCAAGGTAACGATTTAATCTTTCTAACTTTTCTAAGTGTAACTTCAACTGAAGTTTTCAAGTACATTTCGCACTTAACAAGGACTACTGATTTTTTCTGACCTCACATTGAAATTGGCTTAGAAAGGGATCTCCTTGCAGCCACTTTGGACAGACGGTGCAATTACAGCAACATCAATATACAGTTGGGAATATGAGTGTTGTATCAGGACAGTAAATGTGAACCTATCCTTTAAGCCCTCCCAACAGGCCACTGTGGGAATAAAAGACTGTACTTGAGTCATAAAAGTGGCCATAAAACTCACAGGGCTGTCTTTAATTAGTCTTTCATGCCAGTGTCGTTCACGTACGATCAAACAAGTTTAATATTATTGGAATGTGGCTGCGCTCTCTTCAACACTGAACAGGAATTCAACAAACCAGGTAGTTACTTTGGTAACAACTGAAATGTCACACGCGATAGACACGAATGAATTGTGTTATGAGTCTGTTTAATTCAGCGTTTATCTGATCCACCACCCAGCACTTATTTTAGTGAAACAGTTTGCCTCTTATTCCTGCAGTCTTATCCCTCTAAAAGAGTGCAGCTAACCATTAGAAGCTGGTAAAGAGTTGAGACAAGAAAATCCAATATATTTTGTTTGTACAAAAATAGAGTCCGTCTTTCTGAATAATATAGATGCCGTATTGAAAAGAAGGCTGTTAAAACATGAGGTCTATTATCTTGTGTTTCTAGAGTTATGTGTTTTTGTGGACAATAAATAATAATAAATGGATAAAATGTGATATTTTTTGAATGGAGTTTGGTTTAATATTTTCCCACATAGTATTCTTTCACATTTTGTCACCACTACAGAGACATTAGGTAACGTTGACTGCTGTCAGTTATTGGTTTGATTAATCATTTAATAATGTGTATTGATTACAGATTACAGATAGTGCAGATTATCGTCTAATTCTGCTCCGTCTCTAACAGCAGTATGCGGTAAATGGTTGCCCTTTGTGTACGATTCATCTTGACAAACTCTGAAATTAGGTAGACTCTGACTAATGTTCCAATATTAAAATATAAACTGAGCTTTATAGTGAAAGAGCAGCTTTATTGGTCATGATTGCAGGCTCTATATTGCAGGAAATGGCACTTTAAAATTAAATGAAAATTTTCCTGCCATATTAATCTTTCACTCCCACTTTTAACTACAACTAGGCACCCATGAACTGCACTAGGTAATAAAGGTGCGTGTGCTTCTGTGTGCATGCAGGTTTAACAGCAGCTCAAAAGAAGCCTGAATACACCAGACCCGCTCCACCTCCACAGAAATAATCCTCAAAATAAACACCCACCACTCAAACAAACAGCGCCGAACAATAGACGCTTTACCATGTGAAATTAAAGGGGGAAGTGGATTAAGGCATCCACGGCGACGGAGAGCGAAAAACTCAACAAATAACCCGTCAAATACTGTGTCCGTTCAGATTACCTCCGGCCCAGGAAGCACATCTGCTCTTGATCCAATCAATTTGATTTCTAATTAAGTTTGAAGGTGAGGATCTGCACGACTACATGCAGATAAATCTCCCAACACCTGGCCAATATCAAGTGACACAAACCCTGAGACAAAGCCAAACGAGGCAAGGAAACGCTTTATCCCTTCTTTCAGTCGGCGGCGCGGGATATTCAGGCTGGTTTCATTAGGTTGCTTTGAAAAGACTACCTAATCATCAATAAAACATGGAGGTAATGCTTCCTTTTGAGAAGGAATGGGGAAAACTAGGCCGCAGAAGCCTCAATCCACGCTCCTTTCTCTCCAACTTTAAAGATACTTGAAGATATTTAATTCAAAAGCAGAACACACCTCAGTCTCGGCTACAGAATATATTTTATGGTGAAACTAAGTGCCTTCTGATTCTCCTCTAAGTCACTATTTGCCTTTCATCTGCACTTCCCTGCTATTTCCCCAAGGCCTCCATGCTCTCTTTCACACCCATAAAATATTGATCTTTAAATATTTATCCTGCAAACATCCACAGGACCTGACCTGTATTCCCAGTATGTGTGAAATATTCACCTTTTGCTAAATAATTGATGGCAGCATCCGTGTTTCAGCACCTTTGCGAACCTTTTGGCGGGGGGCTCCGAGCCTGCGCCGGCTGAGCATGTTTTACTGGAAGGATCAAGCCTCGGAGCATCTGCGATTTCTCGACAGCGACAAAGCACAGCAAGCGTTTTAATTGGGCCCTTGGCTGAGAGGCTGGTGGGGGTGGTTGAAGGAGTTGGAGTGTCACAGATAGCGGTGTGAAGAGGTTAGCATGGTGACCTCTAAGATGTTGATGGGGCTGTTTTTTAGGTGGCTAAGACAGCGTGGTAATGGGATGGGCATGGTGCTGTGGATAGGGCTGGGGGTTGGGGTTGTGGGGGGGGTCTGTGCTGACTTGTGACCCCTGTCCTCCCCTCCTCATTGGATGTCATATTGATCCACTTGCAGCCAGTTAAGACATGGTAATTCCCCCAGCACTGCAGTCACAGCAAAGGTCATGGCAGCAGCAAATCCTGGTCGAAACTGGAGGACCGACAGGATACCTGGTGTCTGTTCACTTCCACATGTAGCAAAGTGTGGAGCAACAATGTGTTGTGTGAATTATTTACATTCACCTCAGAGGTGGGAAAGAGTTCTCAAAGATCCAGCACAAGAAGAACTGGTGCTACAACTTCAGAACTGCTAGTGGACTGCTGCTTTGACACTCAGTATAGGTGACTTACAGTTGGGGTTCAAGAACATTTTGTGGTAACGCTTTATTTGAAGGGGTGTGCATAAAACTGTCATTACACTAAGCATGTCTTAACTATATCATGACACATGACCATGAATGCTTATGACTGTTCTCATTAAGTTCTAAATCATGTAATTTTTAATGCAAAGTTGATATTGTTTGCGATGTCTTTGTCATGAATTCTTGACATTAACCAAGACAACACAACCTGTTGATGTGTTTGTTATGACACCTTGTCATTATCAAACTTAAAGAAACTGTTTAGCCTCCGAGACCGATGGTAGCCAGTTTGACGACTGGGAATACAGTACTGAGGTGGTTTTCATGCCAGATTTGGCTCCTGGCACCCCAGAGCTGAGTCAGCTAGTTAGGCAGCTCCACAGCTAACATGCTAATAGTTAGCGCCAGGTACTGATGGTACTGATGGTACTGAACATCAGAAGCTAAATCACCTATGTACTGTTGTCAAACTGGCCTTATAACATGTAATAAGTTCTTTATAACAAGTCACAATGGCACTTCATTTGAATCCCAGAAAATTATTCATGACATTGTTACAAAAGCATTTGACAGTGTAATAAGACTTTATCGTATTGAAGTCCAGAATGTACCACTTTGCGTAACATCAAGGAAAATATTCATCACATCCTTATAAAGGTTGAATGATAATGTAATGTTAAAACATAAAGCTAAACATTTTGATCATATAAACTTATATAGATATTTTTGTCTTGCTTCATGTGAAGTTATTATAACAAAGACATTATTGGCTTGAAAGGTATCCTATCAATGAAAACAGTCATAAACATTCTTAAAGACCCCTTCATGTTTATGACAGGTATCATGACATGTCTATGACAAAGTAATGACAGTCTTATGTAGCAATCTCTTTATCATATCAAAATCCTTTCAAATCTCTCATGGTTTAACTTTTTAATATGATTTAAACTTTTAACATTTTCAAGTAGATAAAAGTATAAATAGCTGAAACTCAATTTCAATTAAAGTCTTTAATGACCTTTTCTTTGCTGAGAGGGCAGAAGTCCAGACATTTTTAGTGTCAGCCTAATTATACTGACAACCTGTAGCTAAAATGAAAATTAGATGAGAAGAAAATATATGAAATGTTGATTAAATAAGTCTTAGGGGGTTACAACTGTTTTATTGTGCAATCCTACATTGTAACCATCAGGGTTTGGGTCATGGTGGAGGATAAGGTAGCCCAGATGGCCTTCTCCCAACCTACATCCTCTAGGCTCCTCCTGGGGGGATCTTGAGGCATTCCCTGATTGGACCCTCAAGTTTGTTCCGGATCTAACCCTGTTGGACGTGCCTGGAAAACTTCCACAGCAAAGCATCCAGGAGGAATCCAAATGAGACGCCTGAACCACTTCAGTTGGCTTCTTTCAATACAAAAGAACAATGGTTCTACCACTGTTGATCTCCTCACCCTGTCTCTCAGGTTGAACCCGGGCACTCTTCAAAGGAAGCTCGTGGCTCAGCTCTTCACCATGACAGGCTGGTGCAGCATCTCATCATGTTGGTGTTGGATTTTAAGAACTCATAGTTCGCTTGTTTGATTTAGTTTGATCTACTCTGGTCATGTTACTTAAGGAGTTGCTGTTATTTAAACACAGTTATTTTAGTCTGCTGCCAACAAAAATGTTTGTCATTTTAACCGGTGAAAGAGATGGTCAGTGGCAGCTAAAACTGAGAAGTGTGCTAATATTACCTTAATTTTTTGTTCATTGCTCTTTCCTACTAAAAAGAGTGAAGAGAAATAAAAGGTCCCATATGAGATTTGTTAGTATCTGAGTGGAAACTGTAAGAATACAATCTTAAGGAGACTGTTTTATCTTTTCAACCTGAAGCGATTTAAAGTTCCCATAAAAATTTATGCTTGCGTATTTTTATCACCTATGCACCACTGTCTGCCCCAGCAATGACAAAAAGTTGTTTTGTAAGCATTCTTAGCTCGTTTTAAAATAATTTCAGAGTTTTTCTTTTCCTAAAAAGTGAATTAAAACTGCTGATGACTCATCCTGCACTCAGGGACATACACTACATTTGTGTACGATGAAAGGCTGTCATTGGACGGAGAAGTAAGGACGAAGAATACATCCATTCACCAGAGCAGACTACAGTGTTTCTGGGGGCCTCACTGTACAAAAGCACAACTTTATGACTTTATTGGGTGAAATACTTTACAGAGAGAATATTTTCTATTCTCTTCCCCTCTGATGTCCTGCACAGCAACAGCTCTCAGTGATTTTATTGCAGTTTCCTGATGCAAAGATAGCTTCAGCTTACTTGCTGCTATAAACAACATCTGACAGAGAATGCAGTACTAAGATTGTTTGTGGAGTTTCCTGATGAAGAGATAGCTTTAGCTGTCTTGTTGCTAAAGTAGCAAACTGTGACTGTTAGCTGCCATTAATGGTCAACGAAACTGGGCTCAGCGACCTCCCGGTCAACACGAACAGTCACTGGGATGAACACAGCCTCTGAGACTGATAGGGAATAGAGTTTCCTGATGGAAAAATAGCTTTACTTGTTGCTAAAGTAACTAAGCTAACTGCTCGATTAACCATGAGTCAGCCCAGAGGTGCCAGAGACAAACCTGGCAGGAAAACACCTTGGAACTGTAGCCTATTCCCTGACATCAAACTGGCCTTCGTTGGTCTCGGAGGCTGCTTTGGAGGCTGCTTTGGTGTCCTGGTCCAGCCATGTTTGCTGGGAGCCCACATGTGCACACTTAAGCCAGCAGCTTTTTCATACTCACAGTCTGTTATGTAAAAGTTAACTATGACGTGACCTCAAGAGTGACTCATGACAATCCGTCAAATTTAAATTAAGTTTCAGGAAATCACCAGCGCTGCAGTGTGCAGACTAATGTGAGAATGCAGTGCAGGCCTGCTGCTTCAGCTGTCCATACCACTGAGCATTTGAGAATTATCAGTGCCTTCATTTCAGTCCAACTCACTGTCAAGACTTTATGTCACCTCTCACTGGCTGGGGCAGTAGAGGATAAATGTTTAAGACACTCATGACACCTTTATTTATCTATCAAAATAAAACACTTGGCAGGGCTTCCTTTAGCCTCATGGTCACAACTGGTGTTTTGGCAACCTCCTCAACTGACATAAGGAATCCAGTTGAATAAAACATTAGGCTGAGCTGGCATCACACATATCCACAGAAAATTTCACAGAAGAAGAGTAGGAAATTGGTGTTTTTCAGACCAGAGGAACTTCCTCATCATTCTAGGAACCATTGGATGACCCTTCTGCTTTTTATTGCATCCACCCTTAAGAACGGGAAACAACTGTAGTTCTTAGAAGGCCGTTTTGAGGGACCTACTTCACAGTACGTAATCTTCAAGCTGAAGAGGAACTATGAGCAATGTAGGCCTAAGTCTACGGTGAATGGTCCAGATGTAATGGTATATTAATTTGTCAAACACATGAGCCAATGCAGCAGCCACAACAGCTTAAGGTATCCTTTAAAAATGGAGCAAAACACAGACAAATGGACAGTGAAGTCCAGACTTTATTGAGAACTGACGTTGATGTTGATATACCAACCAGCAAACAGCCTAAACCACTTAAGCATGTCTATGCACAGCCACAGTCCTTGATGGTATGTAGTTCTCAGGAGAGCTTCCTAGTGGGCAGTTCCTCTCAGACAGTTCCCAGAACTGTTTGGTCTGAAATCGCTTAAGGTTGTGTCTAAACAGCAATTCAAACATTTAAAACTCGGTTCAAATTTTCAAGTCCAAACCCTGGTTTATTTCTTGAGTCATTTTGGTGGTAGAGTCATCACTGCAGCTTTGCTTGAAAATACCAGAAGTGGACCAATTCTGCAACTGATGCAATGTGCATCACGGATGATGGTCACTCTATCAAAACTATTACTTTGGTCACAATACTACAGAATTATAGATGAGTGCCAGACATATTATTATTATTGTCATTTAGCATGACATTTTATTAACTCACCAGCCTACACTCACAGGTCAGTCTCTTCAGGGTTCTTTCAGTAGAGACTAAAGACCATCTCCAAGCTTTTGCTGCTCAAAGTATTTAGGGTGGCTCTTCATATTGGGGAGTTGACATGCAGAAGTCGTGCGCTTACTACTAGGTTTGTCGGCGGCTCACTTAGGTTCTCACTGCCATTCAAGCAGCAACCTTGTATTTAGAATTCGTCAAGATCAGTGAACGGCAAGATCTCTAATTGTGTGGTATCGTGAGACTAGTTAAATCAAAGCCTACAGTATGAGGCTTCAGGAGTACTTAAAAGCACTTGTATCCATGTTTTCCATCCAATATTTAAACCTCCCATCTCCTACTAGAAAGATACACAGCATAGCAATTAGCAATGCTGTACTGACAACATTGAAAATCTGAAAAGAAAGAAGTCACAATACTGCCCATTCTGTTGGATTCACAGGTTCTTTATGGGCACAGAAACACAAGAACAAACAACATAGACAGAGAGAAGTCAAATTAAACAACACCTATAAACAGTAAATAATACATTTATCTTCAAATTGTGGCCAGGGCCTCTATTTATATAAAATGTAGAAAGAACAAGGTCTTTATTTGAAACAGACTTATGTTAAAGACTCAATTTAATTCAACAAACATCCTCTTTGTGATCTGCTCTTATTTGAATTTAGTGTTGACACTGTTTACTGTGTTTACTGTGCAAATTATTCCTCCATGTTTACCTCTTGTCTGTTGATAAATTCAGTATCAGGTACATTTTCACAATATAAATTCCATTACTACAACAGACAACAGTCTATTCAAACCACAAATACTGTTTTCAATCAGTATTTATTTCCAGTCACTTCTGCTTTGTCACTTCTGTTTATATTGTCCATTTTGTTTACATTTCCTTTTGTTTATATTGTTCTTGTTGTTTATACAGTATTTCCTATAGTTTACATTGTTCTTATTGTTTATATTTCCTCTTTTTCATGCTTCTTTCTAATTTGCTGCTGTAACATTGCAAATGTCTGTATTATGGAAGGATTATAGATAAGGGATTATCTTATCTTATCTTATCTTACTGTCGTCTAGTATCTATCATTCTGTCTTTATTAGAAACCAGCCTTTATTTGTTTGTTATAAGTGGAAAGTATGATGTATTATGCAGTGTAACAAAACACGACATAGTGAGGTATAGACCAAATATGAATTTATGTACATTGTTAAAATATACCAGTAAAAAAAAATAATAATAATAAATGGACTTTTTCATTTCCTTGCTACAATCTGACTGGGCTGTTTTGACTTTGAGCTGCTTCTTTTAAGGTCAAGAGGTGTGAAAGTGAAGTCTTATCTCCCGCCATGACTTACTCTACATGCATATTACTGCTTATTTATAGCCCCTCTTAGAGTCACTCGAGTGTGGACAAGGAATATATTCCATTATAGGTGCCCGTGCACGGCTGCATACCTCTTCTCTATTACGTGCCCTCGTGTGTGCCCGTACACATCACTTTATACATGTAAAAGGCAGCTAATGGATATATGAGTTGACAGCCGGGCCGCTGTGGACATCATGGTACATGGTCGCCCCCAGCTCCCTGAAGGGCAGAACCAAACCAGCCCAGTCACACCCACCGGCTATTTCCCTCTGATAAGCATCCACAGATTATTCCATCCTCCTCATCAGTGGGCAGCCAAGTTTAGGACTTTGAAATTGCTTGTCTTGACAATGGGACTTGACTTAGGACTTGAATGCAAAGACTTGAGACTTGCTTGTGACTTGCAAAACAATGATTTGGTCCCACCCCCCAAGAAATAATTGCGTGGATTGGCTGAAGAGGCAAATCATTGACAGTTCCAGGTTATAGTTATAAGATCTCACCCTGTTTCTCTAAGCTTTTGACTGCAAGAAGCGGTGTGGAAACATCAATACAAACTTGATCTCACTCTTTCGAGACCAAAGACTAAGTCTTGTTGGATGATGGGTTTTCAAAGCATTGGATTTTACGCAGATGGATGATGCAAATCAATGATGTCTCTGTTTGCATATACACTTTATTCAATTTATATCCAAGTGTTATGATCCACCAGATATTCATTGCACAGTCTGACATCCCTCAAAATTGATATCATGCAGTCTGACACATTTTGATTAGACACATCTCAAACAATGTGACAAGCCTCGAACCTGCAAGATCACTGTTATCACACAGTGGGCCGGATTTACTAAGATCCTAGTTTGCGTGTACTAATTTGCTTGTGCAATCTAGAATTTTGCGCGTAGGGCGGAACTGCAGTTTGCGGGTGATTTACTAAGATTGCGTACGTAAATGGCAGCGGGTGCAAACGTGTTGGAGACGCCCTATTTAAATGAGGGTTTTGCGTCTTTCATGCTGCGTCTTGCAGCATGGCGAGTTTGGAGAGAAGAAAGCGCAAAGTGAAATCCGACCCTATGGAATTAGGTGTTGGTAGATGAAGCCAATAAACACTTAAATGAGTTACAGCAAAGAAATCTGACTGTCGCACAAAGGAACGCTATGTGGGAAGAAATTTGTGAAAAGGTAAATGCTGTTGGTAAAACGATGCAAACAGTGGAAGAAGTGAAAAGAAGATATCAAGATATCAGAAAACGAACAAAAGAAAAATTGGCGTAGTATAATAAAAACGTCTGCAAATAAAACAGGTGGGGGCACAGTGGATGAGATGCCTCTGACCAGCATTGAGGAACAGATGCACTGTCACCTTACAAAACATATGAATCAATATGAAACCTGCGCTTGTTTTTAATGTAATAAATTATTTTACAAAGGATTTTACAAATTGACTCATCTCCAAACTCGCCATCTCGCAACTTGGAAAACAGAAACTTTCTCAGAATAAAAGAATCATGTACTGACCCGGGATATTTTGGTGACGCACAAACGCACTGCACATTCAGACAGCACATCTGAAA